>NEWO01002189.1:11489-23784 GCA_003013225.1 Phalaenopsis aphrodite
TTGGACTTTGGGACTAGCTATTCAACCATCTTTGAACAGAGGGGTTCAGAAAGCCATTAAGGACTTC
The DNA here is from genome assembly GCA_003013225.1 of Phalaenopsis aphrodite. NCBI lineage: Eukaryota > Viridiplantae > Streptophyta > Magnoliopsida > Asparagales > Orchidaceae > Phalaenopsis > Phalaenopsis aphrodite. Next base: position 11,557 of record NEWO01002189.1, read on the forward strand.
TTAAATTTTCCTGTGGGGTTGGACCCCAATAGGTGTGTCGGTGGACTAGTTCCACCTGGGCATTTTCTACCGCTAAATAGGTCTCCCACTGGGTCCTAAAATATTTCACATCTCCCTTCCAAATTTGATTTACTATTCTGCAAATTAAACCAAATTATGTTGTGCTGCGCGCACTTTGAAATTTTCTTTTATTAATTAAATTTTACACTTTTTTCTTAAAACAATATTTTAAATACCCATAAATTAAGACCCGCCCGGTCTACAGATCAACCTCTACTTTCAGTGCTTGCACTAAAAAGTACAAGGTTTTTGACCATATAGCTAACCCTAAAACTGTCTGTTTTAAAGCCTGCTACAATGGTCTACCCAACGCTAACCTTTTCCTGCAACCTGCCAACGGAGCGTAGTGCCCGTAACGTCGCTCCTACCATCAAGTTTGGAGCTTGATTTGAATATCTAGAGGTCATCCTCGGGAAAGCCCCATTCGTGGTAATGAAGATCGTAGCTCCTGAAATGCAGGAGCCATCTGTAGAACTCAACCTGAACTGCCTTCAGGACTTCCCTGCCTGCAAGAAGGCTAAAGCTACTGCTGTCGCGACACCCGTCAAACCCGCTAGTCCCGCTGCTACCAAGGGGAAAGAAGTAATGATTGTTGAGGATCCGACTAAGGGATTAACTATCTCACCACCCATGTTTGAAATCAGATCAAGTTTGAGGACTGTACCGTCAACACGAAATCAAAGGAGGAACCGTAGCAGAAAAGTTCGATGGGTCATCAAAGCCCAAGCTCTTGAGAAGACCTGTTGAACAGGAGCCTTAACAAGTTGAAGAAGTATTACCAGAAATTTATCCACTCCTGCAAGGAAGTAGATTCCATCATCTGACAGATACCGATGGATATTAGAGTCTCCAAAGGATTGCTGCCGCAATACCGCCACTTCATGGACATGGTGAGGAGAGAAAGAAATTCACTCCTATCGCTCAAGTTAGTGTTGTTTTCAGAAGGCTTGCTACTAAAGAAGGATGTTTGGTTAGCGAGTTACTTAAACAAGTGGGAGATGCATTTTCTCCTCGCATGAAGAAGGAAATTTTGAAGGGTGTTAAATCCGCCAGACAGTCCCACAATACAACTGAAGTGCCACCTACCCTCATCCCCATCTAGTTCTGTTTAGGGAACAAAATTGATACTGCAGTGATCACTACTGATCGTACTGTCACTAGGACCGCAGGCCGTCAACCGGTTAAGTCGAGACTGGGTCTGAAGAACTTACCCATCACCCGTCATAAGGATATTTCTACAATCCCAAAAGCAAAGATGAGATGTTTACATGGCACTATAGCCGGTCAACACCACGGGGAGCGTACTTTCCCTCAACTTACCGATGTTTCTACTAAGACGCTCCGTCCTGAGACATCATTGTCGAAAAAGAAAAAAGGCATGGATACCCAAGGTCGCTGCACCGATACAGTCCAATGAACCTGTAAGACAGGAAATGAAACCAAGATCTAAGATATTTGACATCATCGCGACAATCGCCAACGAGATGGAGAAATAGGTAGAGGATGTCCATCATGGTCCTTTAGATCTTAAAGCAATCAAGGAATCGATAATTGAAGAGAAAGTTGAGAAACTCAGGATCGAGATTTCCGAGTTAGCTAGAGAATATAGAGTTTTTGTGATAGCGGCAATGATGATTTTGTTTACAATGATTACCTTGAGGAGGATTTCATGGATGTCCATGTGATCGAAACCAGAGCCACCACATCTAGGCGCGAGGCTCAACCTCAGACCGAAGAGAATGCTGTAGATGAGCTGCGTAGGGTTATCCTCCTAAGGGATGAGCGGGTTAGTTTACTAGAGAAAATAATAGAAGAGATGACTGCAACTATGACCTCCATGGATACCATTCAGGGGCAATCACAAGCGTCATAATTAGCTTCTCCAATAATTAATCAACCAGAAATCATACACATTATAGATGAAAAAAGGGAAGCTACTTCAACAAACAAAGAGGAGCAACCAAAGAAATATTCTCCATCCAGTGTCATACCAGAAAAGGAGTTCAAACAAAGGTTGAACAAGTGTGGGATGCCTTAGCCCAATCCAAGGCCTGTGCATCAATTTTGAAGGGTAGAACTTACCCAGAAGAGTTTGATGTCGTGCCTTTCCCTAAGGGTTTTGTGGCCCCAAACTTCAAAATATTCAATGGGACTGGAAATCCCAGACAGCATATAGCACATTTCCGAGCCAACTGTGGCAACACAAGGACTAATGAGGCCTTGCTCTGCCAGCAGTTCGTTAGCATCTTTTCAAGGATTGCTTTTGACTGGTACGTTGACTTGCCCAACAGATCAGTCAAGACATTTTCTGAATTGGAACAACTGTTTGTGAAAATATTTGACGGGGCACAACACCATGTGTCTATTGGAGAACTCATGATGGAAAAGCAAAAGTCTAACGAAACGTTGGTAGACTATATTTTGAGGTGGAGAAACCTTTATAAGAAATGTGAACCTCAGCTACAGGAACATCATGTGATTGAAATTCTACTCAAGAGCACTCGTGGGCCAGTAGCTTTCATGCTTAAGGGACTCACCATCAAATCCTTCGAGAAGCTCCTCAGTAAAGCCAACAGTATTTAAGAGGATATTAAGCACATGGAGCCACATGACTAGGCTAAGGTGGCCAAAGTGTTCAAAAAGAAATCAGGAGTAGTGGCGACCGTCGACAAAGGAAAGCAGCCTAAAGATATATGCAGAAGAACATCCTCAGTCCTCCTAGAAACAGAATAATAAATCCAGCCAGCGACCGCCTCAAGAAGGAGCATCTCGAACAGGGGATAAAAAATATCCCTATTGGAGCGAGAGAAAGTAGTGTATTCCTTCAAGGATGAAGCTGTACCTAAAATTTTCACGAGTCTGATGAAGAAGCTAGAATTTAAAGCACCGGATCCAAAGATGCCCGAAGAGGTGGATAAGAAGAATGAACCAAATTATTTCCCATACCACCGGTTGCTTGGGCACACTATAGAAAGATGCTTTGACTTTAAAGACTGGCTTGAGAAGAACCTCAAGGAACAGAATATAACAATCCCAAAGGAGTATTTGAAAGAACCTGAAAAAGGTTCCGTAAAAATGATTTTAGCTGAGCCAATCTCCCCAATTGATCCGCATGTTGGAACAGATGGATAGAGTACAACTTGGGATGAACTCAAGAGGGTCCTTAATCATATACAAGATTCATCAAAACAAGCTTCTACAAATAACGAAGAAGAATGGAATGAGGTATGGAGCAGCTCATCCAAGAAGATACTGAACAAGATCCAGTCTGCATCAAAACAAGCCTCCATTCAGAGTCTGCAACATACCAAGCCCAAGATGAAGATTTTGCTAGGAGATCTGTCATCGTCAAGAATAAAGAACAAGAAGAAGAAAAGCATCACTGCAAAGATTGAAAGCACGAGAAGTTGGATAGGGACTGCCTCTACTAGATTGGTTGTCTCGAATTCGGGGAAGAAAATCCTCGAACCCCTGACTTTGTATGATCATCTTTTTATCCCTTCGGGATCTTATGAATATAATGATTGTGATTTCGGCTATGTTTTAACTATTTCTGGTGATAACGTAACTGATTATGATCAATCTAGCTTTGATCTAGGTCCCCAAAATGATCCTCAAATCGTACTCGAGTCCAATGAACTCGTTGTCAAGTACAAAGAAGACATCAATAATACCACTTACAATAACACCAAAAACGAGGAGCCAACTCTCGAGCATCTTGGTACACTGCTTACCATCAACTTAAATCTTTTTTATGGAGAGGAAAAGGCACCAAAAGATTCAACACTCATATCTCAAGAAGAGGAAATCACAGAAGTTAACTTAAGGAGTGGAAAAGTGATACCACCACGAACAGCTCCAACATACAAAGGAAAACAGATAATGACTCAAGAAGAGACCCCCCTGCCTCCACCAGTGGAAGAACCACATGATCAAGATAAAATCAGAGGACCATACAAAGTAGACTACAACATGCTAGCTCATCTTAGGAAGTTGTCGGCCCGATTAAGCATCTACGACGCTCTGATCCTGTCAAAGGAGATGAGAAAGTCTCTGGTTACAGCTTTGCTTGACCAAAACATTTGCTTAGCTCAGTTGGCCATCACATCCTTAGATGAAGTTTTTTCATTGAAAGGACACCTTGGGTAACCTTCACAGATGAAAACTTGTTGCTCGGTACTGTCGACCACAACCGTCCACTCTACATCTCCGTCAACATCGGCAAATTTGTGTTATTCAGAGTTTTAGTGGATCTTGGAGCATCCCTTAACTTGATGAGCCTACAGACATTGGCCTATTTGGTTATTGAAGCTCAAGAGCTTACAACCGATAAAATGATGTTAAGAGGATTCAACTAAAAGGGAGAAAGAGCCATCAAATCAATTATATTACTTATGAAGGTTGGAGAACTCGTAACAACAACTAAATTTCATATCATCAACACTGAGACCTCTTTTAACGCTCTATTGGGTCGACCATGGATTCCTGAGCACAATATGGTTCCATCATCTCTACACCAGTGCATCAAATATCGCAAAGATGGTCAAGAGAATTGCATAAAGGGAGATCTACAACCATTTTCTGTGCATAAAGTTGGTATCCATGAAGATGCTGCCTACTACGCGCCTCCAAAGAAAATTGTCTTCTCGCGCGAGATTCTGACAAACAAAGATGAAGATTCAGAAGAATCACAAAAAGGAGGCCATTCAACTCCGCTTCAGCAATCTTCCACTACTCCTTTACACAGAGATGGTGCAAGGCCTTTTAGTTCGTTCACCCGAGGTCGAGGCCGGGGATGTGGACGAGGAAAGATCAATTTAATTATTGAACGGACTAGGCCAACTATCAACATTGGTGAGGAAGACAGTTTTGAAGATGAAATAATGATGACAAGATGAAAAAGACCTCAGTACGAGAAATCCCTAGAAGATATAGAAAAGAACGAATATAAAATAATGTATGATCACATAAACCAGTATGTGAATGCTATAACCCTTACTCCAATTCTCCTTCAAAAGGTCGAGAGTTTAGAGGTCAAGGAAGTCCGTAGTGTTGGTTCAAAGCCGATCAAATTTTATAGTGTTTCTACCTCTACTGAGCTTGAAAAACATGTAAATTTGGATGTTGATTCTAATGAATTAATGGAATTATCTTTTGGTTACTTCTTGCCTTGTGTTCAAAAGTTAATTCAACAGGGACACTTAACAAAACAAATGCCAAAAAAAAATTTCAACTTTTTGAAAAATTATGGAATGGTAAAAGTCAAACTCCAAATTCAAAAGAGGGTCTCGGATTCCCTACAGTCGAACCAGTCGATGATTTTGAATTTTGCATGGTTGTTACTTGTGAGTCAAAAGAGGGTTGCCTCGATATAGGGGATGACTCTACTGATCAACCAATAGAAGATGCTCCCCCAGAATTTGAGGAGGAAATTAAATCTACCATTGATGAATTGAAAGAGATTAACATCGGGACTGAAGAATGACCCTGACCTACATTTATAAGTTCTCTACTGAATGACAAAGAATCTACAAAATTGATCAAAATATTAATAGAATTTAAAGATTGCTTCGCATGGAGCTACGATGAAATGTCAGGACCGTCAGTAGAAGTTGCAGTCCATAAACTCGGGGTGGACAAGAATATAACCCCAGTAAAACAAGCTCCCAGGAGAATGCGCCTCAAAATAGAGCAACAAGTCATCGCCGAGGTGAAGAAATTGATAGACTCCGACTTTTTGAAAGAAGAGCAGTACCCCACATGGTTAGCCAACATCGTACCTGTTAAGAATAAAAACGAATAGATTCGTGCTTGTGTTAACTTCAGAGATTTGAATAAGGCATGTCCGAAAGACGAATTTCCACTGCTCATACTAGAGATGATGGTGGATACGCTTCAACACATGAAATTTTCTCCTTCATGGATGAATCATCGTGATACAACCAAATCAAGATGGCTCCAGAGTATGCAGTGCTTACGGCCTTTAGAACACCGATTGAAATTTTCTACTACATGGTGATGTCGTTTGGCTTAAAGAATGTCGGAGCAACATATCAGCGTGCAATGACGAAGATTTTTTACGACCTCATTCACAACCAAGTAGAATGCTACGTGGATGATTTGGTCCTCAAAAGTAAACAGAAAATAGACCATTTGTACGATTTGTTGATCGTGTTTCAAAGGTTATGACGACATGACCTTAAAATAAATCCCTTAAAGTGCGCATTTGGCTTTACCTCTGGAAAATTTCTATGATTTGTTGTCCGTCATCGGAGTATCGAGATTGACCCGGATAAGATTAAAGCTATCTTGGAGATGCCTCCCCCTAAAACCTTGAAACAACTACGTTCCTTTCAGGGGAAGTTGGCATATCTGAGACGCTTTATTTCTAATCTCTCAAGTAGGTGTCAGCATTTCTCGGCATTAATTAAAAAGGACGTGAAATTTATTTGGGAAAAGAAATGCCAGCAGGCCTTTGAGGATGTTAAACAATGTTTAATGACACCTCCTGTCTTGGCAGCCCCTATCCCAGGGAAACCTTTGATACTTGATACCGTAGCTTTAGATGATTCTCTCGGAGCCCTCTTAGCCCAAGTCAATGATGAGGGTAAAGAAAATGTGCTCTACTACTTGATTCATCGCCTAATACCGATAAAGATAAGATATCCACCTACTGAGAAGCATTATGTGGCGTTAATTTTTTCTGCTAAAAAACTTAGACATTAAATGCTTTCTCATAAGATTACCTTAATCTCAAAAGTTAATCCATTGAAATATCTGATGACCCGACTAACACTTTACTGATGTTTAGCAAGATGGTCAATGATTTTATTGCAATTCAATATAACTTTTGTGCCCCTCCATGCTATAAGGGATAGATACTAGCAGAATTTCTCATTGCACACCCCCTGCCAGCTAGGTCCTCTCTCAACGACGAGTTACCAGACGAGAAAATACTATAAATGGAATTCTCCAGTGTGCAATGCTGGAAAATATACTTTGATGGTGCTTCGTCAGCTAGAAAAGACAAAGGGTCGGACACAGTTATACCAAGCAAAGCAGGGATTGGTTTGATCTTTATCATGCCAGATAAGGGTATGTTGAGATTCTCATACCACCTGACAGAGCTGTGCACCAACAATGAAGCAGAATACAAAGTTTTAATCACTAGATTGGAAATGTCAATCTCAATGGATATAAAAAGCATTGTCATCTAATGCGCCTCCCAACTTGTCATCCAGCAAGTCACCGGACAATACAGAATTTTGAAACCAAGATTAGCAGAATACCATCGGTACACAATGAAGCTCTTGGAGTAGATCCCCGATGTGACTTTCTACCATATTTTTAGGGGAGATAATGCGAATGCCGACGCTCTAACAAAACTTACTAAGAAAATGGCATGTCCCCCGGAGGATTCCATTGAAGTCACAGTGCAAAGAAGAAGAGTTTTGTCTCGAATTGACTTCAAAACTCTACACAAGCTTGGAAAAGAAGACACAATAAATACAATTGCAGACATCAATAAAGATTGGCGCAAGCCATTAATAGAGTATTTGCATACTGGAAAGCTGTCAGAAGATAAGTCTGAGGTGCACCACATCATAAGAAGGGCCATGTCTTACACCTTGGTGGGAAACGTTCTTTATAGAAGATCATTCGACTAGATGTGACTACGGTGTTTGAGCAAAGCCGAAGCACAGAATATTGTCAAAGAGGTACATGTCGGATTGTGTGGCGCTCACCAGTCAGAGCCAAAAATGAAGATGAAGATCAAAAGACTCGAGTATTATTGGCCAACAATGATGTTCGATTGCATGGATACAGCCAGAAAATGTCACGAATGCCAAGTGCGTGGGGTGGTCTTACATGAGCCTCTGAATGTGCTACACCCAAATGTTGTCTCATGGTCATTTGAGTGTTGGGGCACTGACATAATAGGTCCGATAGACCCTTCATCTTCCAAGGACACAGGTTTATACTTGCCGCTACAGACTACTTCTCCAAATGGGTAGAGACAATACTATTACGTGAGGTTACAACACAACACGTCCTTTAATTTTTCAAAATCCAAGTCGTCTACCAATTTGGAGTACCGTGAAAAATAATTTCCGACAATGGAACAGCTTTCAGAAGCACCAAGATAAAAAAATTTTGTCAAAAGACATGGGATAGATTGGAGATACTCTACAACTTACTATCCCATAGCAAATGGTGTAGCTGAGGCTTTAAACAAAACACTGGTACATATTTTGAAGAAAACACTGGACGAAAACAAAAGGGATTGGCACAACAAACTATTATAAGCCTTGTGGGTTTACCGGATGACTTTCAGGACTCTCACTCAGTGTACACCCTATATGCTCGTGTACGGATCCGAGGTCGTGCTACCGCTAGAAATCCAGACATCATCTCTCAGAGTCGCCGTTGCCAACCAACTCACAATGGAAGAAAGCGCAAAACTCAGACTTGAAGAACTGGAGAGTCTCGAGGGAAAACAACTGGAAGCACAACAACATTTGGAGCTTTACCAGGCGAAGATGGTACAAGCCCGTGACAAATTGATCTGCCCAAGGACATTCAAAGTTGGCGACCTCGTACTTGTGCTTAAAAGACCTATTCTTGCACGGCGCAAAATAGGTGGAAAATTCAAGACAACTTGGGAGGGACCATTTGTCATTGAAAGGGTCTACGCCAGAGGAGCCTACCAGTTAGTGGACTTCCGGGGCAAAAGACCCATGTTACCAAATAAACAGACGATATCTAAAAACCTAATACGCAACCTGATGCCGCTTGCCTCTACTTGCTTTAAAACTTTTAAACTTTGATTACTTTAGGGTTATCTATATGATCAAATGTCTATGACCGGGTTCAAATTTTNCTCACAATGGAAGAAAGCGCAAAACTCAGACTTGAAGAACTGGAGAGTCTCAAGGGAAAACTGGAAGCACAACAACATTTGGAGCTTTACCAGGCGAAGATGGTACAAGCCCATGACAAATTGGTCTGCCCAAGGACATTCAAAGTTGGTGACCTCGTACTTGTGCTTAAAAGACCTATTCTTGCACGCCACAAAATAGGTGGAAAATTCAAGACAACTTAGGAGGGACCATTTGTCATTGAAAGGGTCTACGCTAGAGGAGCCTACCAGTTAGTGGACTTCTGGGGCGAAAGACCCATGTTACCAAATAAACAGACAATATCTGAAAACGTATTACGCAACCTGATGCCGCTTGCCTCTACTTGCTTTAAAACTCTTAAACTTTGATTACTTTAGGGTTATCTATATGATTAAATGCCTATGACTGGGTCCAAATTTTGTAATTAACCTCAATATAATGGAAATTTTGAAAAAAAAATATTTTGAACTTTAAATTTTCTTCTTTCCACTTTTAATTAAACAAAACTCATACATAAAATTCATTACACCAAAATAAACTAAAATTTACTTTAATGTATACTTTTTTTTGTTCTTGTTCATGACAAGTTTCGGCCCACAGACGTTTTTCCTATTGTCTGCAGAAAAATGTCAGGACAACGGCTCATCTTTGCTTTCCAGGATGGCTGGAACCTCACATTAAATGAGAAGATGGCACCGCGAGGCGGTACCGTAGACTTCAACGTGGATTTCAACCAGGTTGACATGGACTACGAAGGTCCTCTAATAGAGGTAGTTGGTTGTAAAGAGAAAGAATGACTTCCTTCACAACTGAGAGTGACCACTAAAGACAATGTATCACGCAAGGACAAGAACGTGATAATAGAGCAAGATTCGATGGAGGGGCCCAGCCGTCTACTGACCGTGACTTTATATATGCTTAAAAATATAAGTATTTAATACTGCTGCCAAAAGATTGAATTCCTCAGCAACTATACCGAAACCTTAATAACAGTTATAGATTCAATAAATATGGACGTAATAAATATTCAATAATTATAAAGTCACACTTATCAATGTAAGTATACGTATCGCTCAAGTAATATAGGGCTCTAATGAAGTCCTAGATAACGATACCACACGGAGTAAGATTAGAACTACGAACTAAGATTTTAGAAAAGCAATACTTTAATCACAACAATGAAGTTCAATTTGCTTATCTATCACTAATAGGCAATTAAAATAAATATGTAATTTTAATAACTATTAAATAACTAATGATATGAATGAATGTTCAAATGTGATATTCAACAAATAAGAAATCATCATTCTCCTTGTCAAGAAGTTATAGTGAATGGATACAGCAAATTAGTTTAAATTATATTGTGTCAAATAGGAGAATACCTATTCTTTACCCTTTGGTCCAGGCATAAAGAAAATTGACTAATCCTACGCTTGTTTACTGAATCTGCGGCTAGGTTGGGAGAATATCAGCTCTCACTTTGGAGCTCCCATGTTCCCCTCACCTGAGAGATAACATCTACATTTCAACACCCAAACGATAGGACCGAATTGAGGATTTTAGTCTGTCAGTCTAAAATCTTCAATTCTACGCCTGATAATATTATTTTCCTATTTATTTGCACCCAACTTCCAAGGGCTTTGACCTCCCTGAATCTTTGATGTAATATTCACTTTAGTTGTAAAACTCAACATATTTTAACAAATCAATTGGCCATATTGAAAGTAAATAAAGATCGAAGTGAAAAAATCATCATAATTTATTAAATATTTTCATGGCTTCACCAATTCAAATCACCATTTTGCAAATCTCAAGACAAGGCGAAAGATAGAGAAAACTACTCAGATCTCATGGGGAAAACACAATAAAACTCAGAATTCATAAATAAAATCAAAGTCATACAAAATACAATAATAAATAAACTTATCTCTAATTTCTCCCCAAGAGAACTCCTTGAAGTTCCTCTGAATCTCTTCCTTTCCTTACAACACACAGAATTCCTCTTCGAAGAAGCAAGGGGGATGAAATCACTCACTTTCCTTCCACTCTTACAATCTCTCGAAGAATTCCTCACAATTTAGACTCTCTACACTTGTTTCACACTTCAATTTTTGAGTCTCCCCCTCCTATTTTCGGCCAAAGTCTTCTCTTTAAAGATGTGGATGAGCTTTCCCAAGATTTGCCTAAGCATCCCTTCAAAATTTGTCGTCATGCAAAGCCTAGTTGGTCATAACCGCCGAGCTCGCCGTCGAAGGCCTCAAGGGCAACGTCGATGGACCTTCTTAATGAATTAATTCTAGAGTCTCGGGAAAATCTCGTCGTCAGCAGGGTCGATGGCGTCGTCAGCGCCCTAGTTCAATTCTTCACATTTTGGTCATTTTTGCTCTAAATTCGCTCCTTTTCGCATATTTTTTCTCCAATGACTCTATTTTATCATTCCTGCAACAAAATATCAAAAATACCTTTCTTTAAAGTGTAATATCATCAAAAATAGTATAAATAGGTATAAAAATCTCAACATATTTTCCTTTGGTCAAAATCCTCCAAACTTAACTATTATTTGTCCTCAAGTAATTTTAGTACTATATAAAAGTTATGATTTAGGGTAATAAAGATTTAATTCAGAAATACTCTAAGTTTGATTTAAATAAATATCGTAGTGAGATTTCTAAAAAAATTTAAGTAATTGAATAAACTCTGTAGCCATAAGATTATCTAGTCATCAAGTTTAGGAGTTCTAGTCTTCTATTCTTTTCAAGAATGAGTGTATGTTGGAATATTAAGTCACTTAGAATATTCAAATGATAGGAACTTCATGGGAACACTACTAATAAAAGAACTACTCCATAAATATAAGTTCAAGAATGTATTTAAGTTTTCCCTTTAGATAGGTCAGTGAAGCCAATTTTTTATTAGGCATATCCTCAAGCTTCTCCGCACTTTCATAATTTTTTTCTCTTCTTTTTTTCGTTTGGATTGCTTTCAATCCTATATATTTTTCTTTTCTTTTCAGTGATTATTTTCAATCCTTTATTTTTCCTTTTTCAAGTGATGAATACTATATCTGAATAGCCTTTAATGATTTTGAACATCACCTTTTTTTCCCTAAATTTGATACTCAAAGCATTCATTTACCTTATAAATATTTCATAGCCTTTACATCATTGAGCCCTAATCTTTTCTTCTCAAATGAATTTCCATAATCTTAGTACTTCAAAATATAGTTTCATTTACTTTAAATAGTTAACTATAATCTTATTCTCTTATA
>NEWO01002190.1:10729-42529 GCA_003013225.1 Phalaenopsis aphrodite
AACAGAGTTTATTCTTTCAAGGATGAAGCCGTGTCCAAAATGTTTCGGAACTTAGTGAAGAAAGCTGAATTTAAATTGCCAGAACCTAAGAAGCCGGACGAAGTGGACAAGAGGGATCATCCCATTTATTGTCCTTATTACAGATTGATTGGGCATACTATAGAGGATTGTTTCAGCTTCAAGGATTGGATGGAGAAGAATTGCAAGAATGAGAACATAACGATCTCGAAGGAATATTTGATGGAACATGAAAGAGGTTCCATAAATATGACTCGGTCGATCCGACTGATCCCTACGAAGCGGATGATGGATGGAGTACAGTATGGACCAGATCTTCTAAGAAAATATTAAATCTGTTTCAAGTTGCATCCGCACAAACCTCCATTCAGATTCCAAAGCCTGTAGAGCCAAAATTGTCAGTTACATCAAAAAAGACGAAAAAGAAGAAAGAAATTGTCAAAGAAGAAAAGATTGACGATGCAAAGAGTGACCTAGGGGCTGCACATCTTCAATTGGTTGTCTCGGATTCGTGGGAGAAGTTCCTCGAACCGTTAACTTTGTACGTTCATCTTTTTACTCCGAGAATTTGCAATGAAAAGATAGTCGATTTTGGCTACGTTTTTACTGTTTCTAGTGATCACGTAACTAATATCCAATCTATTTCGAATTTCAATCCTTATGATGATCCTCAAATCATACGAAGTCTCAATGAACTCGTCAATATGGCTAGTAAAGATGCTAACGATACAGGCTATGATAGTTCAGGAAGTGAAACGCCCTCCTTCGAATTCCAAGGAAATCTGATAGCAATTGAATTCGAAGCTTCAGATTCAAAAACATCTTTGGAAGAATGGGTATCTGTATCAAAAGAGAAACCTCTGGGTCCAGTTCAGGAAACACAGGAAATAACAGAAGTGTATTTGAGAAAAGGAAAAGTGTTACCCCCAGTGACGGATCCAGGAGTAAAAGGAAAGCAGATACTTACCCATAATGAGACAACTCCGCCAGTAGAAGAATTACCTGCCCAAGAAGAAACCGGAAGTATGAATAATAAAGTAGAGTATAATGTTCTGGCCCATCTTAGCAAGTTACCAACCAAACTATAAGCATTTATGATGCTCTGATCCTGCCAAAGGAGATGAGAGGCTTTGATCAAGGCTCTAATTGATTCGAAAATTTGCTTAGCTCATTTGGCCAACAACTCCTTGGATGAGGCTTGTTCGTTAAAGAAACAACTCAGTATGACTTTCACGAACGAAGATTTGTTGCTCGGAACTGCTGACCATAATCTACCTTTGTATATTTCATTTAATATTAGAAGATTCACGCTCTCAAGAGTATTAGTGGATCTAGGAACATCAATTAACATAATGAATCTGCGAACCTTAACCTATTTAGATATTGACATTCATAAGCTCTCCACCGATAAAATGATGTTAAGAGGATTCACTAGAAAGGAGAAAGGGCTATTGGATCCATAACGCCATCCATGAGGATCGGCGATCTAGTAACAACCCCAAAGTTCCATATCATTGATTCATAAACTTCTTTCAATGCCCTACTGGGTCGACTTTGGATTCATGAATATAAGATGTTCCCTTAGTCATTGCACCACTGCATAAAGTATTTTGAAGAAGGATAAGAGCGGTGCATAAAAAAAGATTTGCAGCCATTTTCAATACATGAAATCGGGATTCATGAAGATGCTGCTTAATACCTCGATCTTTTCTTACAATGGAAAAGAGAAGTCACCACAACAAATGCACTGAAATAGTTTCGATAGAATAACTGGATATTCCGTTCAATTTCTCGTACCTCTAACTTTCCTTCAAGCACTCAAGTGGTGCATCAATGGTGTTCTTTATGGGATCCCAAGTCCGGTAGATCCTCTTTTGAGTTTCTTCTAAAATTTTCAATTTTTTTTAATTGGTCCCTTGTTTCTTTAACTGTGTTTGGTCATACAATCTACCTGTTCTTTCTTAAAAATTTTTGGTAATATTTTGCTAATTTTCTTTGTTAAAATAGGTTATTGGTTTATTTCCTTACTCAATTTCACGTAAGCATGTCCCAAAAAATTATTTTGTTATTCTTTTCCCAAACAACGGATGATGTGTTGTCCCTTGTGTTGTCCATTTGCTCTTGCATCTATGTGTTCAATGGTTATATGATAAATATGAGAAAATCCTATGCACTAAAGCACGATAAAGTTTGAATAATTGTCAGGTGATATCATAAATTAGTAAGTTCGTGTACGGAAAACCATCTATGCCTAATTTTCAAATAAACCTACTACGCAATAGACATCTATATCACAAAATTCTTAAACAATTACATATAGTACACCAAAATATTCCTATTTCATGTATAAGTCAGAAGTCCTCAACATAAAAAAACCACCATCACTTTTCATGCAACCAAACAAAAGTAGGATAATATTTAACATTGGTTGCACAAACGGAGCCCCACGCATTCATGTTGAAGACCTTTTTTCAAATTAAAAAAAACCCCACAAATTGCATAAACGAGTATATAATAAAATGGGAAATTCAGATCATAAGTTCAAATAGAAGATTCCTCTCCTAACCAATGGATTGAGCACAAAAAAAAAAAAAAAAAGAGAGCTAAGGCATGACATAAACCCAAAATATATTAATCTAAAATTTTCTCCTCCTCACATTAGGCTTGGTCACCATCAGTGGAGAAGGTGTTCCTTTAACCTTCGTTCGAGACATGGATTGCGGTGGTAATGTGAAGAAGAAAGCTAAAATACATACTAACGTAGGAGAACGAAAGAAAAAACAAAAGAGCTTCGGATCCCTCTGGGCGATCTAAGGCTAGGAGCGAGTGAAGCGAGGGTAGCGAAGGAAATTACGGGCCACTGCTTATTTGTGAACCGTGGGATGCAGACGCTTGCCCGTGGTTGCAAAACAATAAATTAAGGCCATGGTTTTAAACTGGGGTGAAGAAACATATCCCCCCAAACGCTATGAAACGATGTTTTAATAAAAAGCCAGTTTATAAAGCTGAAAGGAATTGGACCATCAGCAGATGTCCAAATTGATGAGATGAACCCCAGCTTTGAAATGTGTATTAGGAGCTTGATGGGGAAGAAATTTCTTCAATGAGATCCAGACCCTATTAGTGAAGAAAAGTTCTCTTCTGAGTGGTTGCTAGTGAGAGAAATGCAATCTGCCATAGATTTCATCCCAGAGTTGATTTCTCTTCACATATTGGTTTATCAGCTACATTCCACTGAGTACAAGGAGTGGAAGAAAAAGTTTACAAATGGGATGGCTTGATACCTGATTCGTGAGAATTCTTTTCTATCTACTATGTCAGCTCAGGTTGTGTCAAAAGAGGTTGGATACCTGCTTTACCAGAATGTGCTTTGGAATGACAACACCTACTTGATCAACCTACTAGAGAACTACAATATCTCTGCTACTTTCAACTTGACAGACTTGCTTCGTGTTATGAGGAGTCAGAAGCTTTGACGAATGAAGTCTAAGCTCTCCCAACCTCGGTAGATTAATGTGGGAGCTTTTCCCACATAATTTCTCACGTAATGTAGCTGCTATATATGTGTGTTTTAGGATTCAAATTAGTAGTTTTTTTTGTGTGTTGTGTTTAGGATGAAGACCGATTTTAAATTTGGGAACTTTACTAAGAAGAGAGGTTAACGTGGGACTTTACTAAGAAGAGAGAACTTGGGGTGTTCAATGCAACCCACCACCCAATCTCTATCCTCCATTATCTTATGGAGAGTCATCCAATTCATCTTATAATATGCTTGTTGCGTATGATTTTCATAATCATATTACCATAAGTAGAAGTGTAACATTTAAGTTTATAACAACCTCCTGAGCAAGAAGGCAATGGCCCACCGCTTGCTCTTCAGATATAAGGGTAGGCAATAATCCCTTGATACGTAATTTATAAGAATTTTGGCAACTATTTTGTAAATGGTCTGACACAGACGTATGAGTCTGAATTTAGTTGGAATGTTAGCATTATCAGTCTTGGGTATGAGAACAATGTGTTCCCTTCCAATAGGAGAAAAATGATCCATGTAGAGACCCCACTTAGTGGGATTAAGGCTTGTTGGTTTTGTTGTTGTTGTAATCCGACATACACCCAGTATGGAAGACACAGAAAACAACAGAGACCGCATCTTTGCCAACAATTTGTCAAAAATATTTGAAAAAGGAAGTATTCATGCCGTCCAAAGCTGGAACCCTTTTGAAACCCTTTTGACTGTATTGTAAACTTCGCTTTCTGAAATTTGAGATTCCAGATAACCAACATTGTTCCCTAATAATGTGGTCCTTTCATCAAGGGCGGCTAAGAATTCTTCTTCTATTAATTATTAAAATACTGCAAGAAGACATCATGATTTTTTTTTTATTCTCAATAATATCACCATTGTCTAGCTTAACGTGGCATATTCTCTTAAGATCTATGGTGGGAAGAAGCAATTGTATGAAAAAAATTAGAGTTAGCATCTCCCTAATTAAGCCAAATATCCTTTATTCTTTGCCTCCACGAAGTAGTAATCTGAGCAAGGGTTGAGTTAAGCTCATTAATTTTTGATCTAAGATTGTTTTTCAGCTATAGGGATAAACATTTGCTCGAGCACTCCAAACCTCTGCTGTTTCTCAATCTCCTTCTTTAAGTTTTGTTAGAGGGTGTCAAATTCATGCCTCCTGCTGATACCTGTTTTACCAGCTCTGTCCCAAATCAGCCTCCTGCTGGACCGGTGGGCCTCCTCAAGGAGATGAAAATTGCCGCCCAGCGCTATCCCCCCCCCCCCCCCCACCTCCTTTCCTTTTTAGTTTCCCCCCCATTTGTGTGTTTGTTGAATTAGGGCTATTTTTTGTGAGTTCACTTTTTGATTTCTGTCAAGGACAGGCGGCATCCTCTTATCCCTTTACAGGGCTGTATCCAAGGACGAGTGGTGCTCCGACTGTATCTCGCTCCGAGGTGGTGGTTATCCTCAATGTTCCCCCTTCTCGACACCCTCGTTTCTGCTGTCGTACTAGCTTTAGAGCGCCAAGGACAGCAGTTCTGCTGTCTTCTGTAAACCTCCTTCCAAAACCTTCCCTTGTTACCGCCTAGCTGCAGCCGCCGCCCCTATCTTCCCCTCCTTTTACTGACCGTAATCCTTCTCCATGACACAGCCAACCCGTCAACCCCTCTTCACCCGGCAGCACATCCCATAATCCTTCTCCACTACAGAGCCATTCTGTAATCCTTCTCACTTCAGATTGATGTTTCTTTTTGTAGCAGCAGGTTCAATCAGTTCCCGTTGCTTTGACTCTTTATCAGGTTGATTTTTAAAGGCAAGCTCTTTGGAATTTCTGTACTTCAGCTTTCCTCAGCTTTTTCTCCATTGTGAGATCCTCTATGATTGGAAATAATGCTCTCATCTGCTCCCAACTGCTTGACTCCCTGTAAGCTGGAGTTGTGCTTGATGGCCTCTATACTGCCTAACCCAGAACTCTGGCAAGTTTCAGCCTTATGGCCCACAATTCCACACTTAAAAGAAGATATGAGAGATGCCTGCAGACTCAACACTCTGGAAAAAAGTGCCTTCCATACATTCAATCCACACACCTGTAGGTAGCTTATTGGATAATTAATTTATTATCACTCCAATTCTAGCATACATATTATGCCCCTGATTTTTGGTGTATGCAGGTAGCCATAGAGGTTTTCCAAGCATTGTGGTGATTCTCGCAATATTTACTTTGTCCCAATATTGGAGAGGCATGCGAGGAAATTTGATCCAGATGGGTGAGGAGAAGCCGTTCATATTATTAGGTGAAAAACGAGGAGTCTATTTATCCATGCCAACAATATTTCCAGTAACCATCCATGGAGCACTCATACGAGCAGCATCCTTGCCTTTCTCTGGAGTGAAAATTCATATAAAACAATACATCTCGACAAGGATTAATTGGAACTCCCCAAATTGTGCCCACTTTTAGTTCAGCTCAGCCTTGAGTAAGGAAAAAGGAACCTTCTTACCAAGTAACTTTCCAACCAAAGCCTTCTTTAACTTATCCAGATTCTCCTGAACAACTTCTATATTCAAAGTGACTTTAACTCCATTCTTTTGAAATTTGACTAATACTTTGAACATAAGCAATTTGATAGGTTCAGGTTTATGCCAAACTCAGGTTCAGAATAATTTGGTCCTTTTGAATGTAAAGAGTTGGGAACTTTTTTACTTGTAGAGGTATGAGTTTCAAAGTTGCTTTGATTATTAGGCATATTGCTACCATTAGCAATAGAACCATTGGTAAAAGTATTGCCAACTTTATTAGAAAGAAGTTGTGCAATATACTGAAGGCTGCTAGAGAGTTCAGTCCGTTAGGCCTCTCGACAGAAACCGTGCATGTTACAGGGATTAACTTATTGATTTTGCAAACAAGCAAGATCATAACTATTTTCTGAGGAATAGAAGCCTTCTTTCATCTTATCATTGTTTCTGTTTTTGCTAGAAGTTCTTGCATATTTCAATAGTTCGTCTTTTGAAGTCCCCACTTTGCTACAAGAATTAGTGATGCTGCATTCTTGCTCCACCTCGATTCCCCTGCCGCTGTATTTTTGATGACAGCCACATCCGCAAGCTTCTTTCCCTACAATTCCACCTCGAACTGGTTTTCTTTCATGGCTTCCACAGTTTCTATGGCTGCAAGTGCTCAATATGCGCAAATCACATGCACTTCTAGCTGCTGCAGCACAGCCCCTTAATTGATTTTCCACCTACATGATGCCCCTGAGCCACCAATCCCTTTTGCACCCCAGTCCTGGCCATATAAAATGACCTGTGCGCTGGCGCAATCAGCACTGCACACATCCACTTCTATACACAAATTGTGCTGTTGCTTGCCAGCATTACTTTGATTCTCAGTCAACATCACATCGCCCCTCCTCTTGTCACAGTTTGCTCTCTTCCACCATTTCCTCTAGCGCAAATGCCCACTATCTTTACATTGTGCTGAACGTTGCCACCAGCTGCTCTTATGTCACCATTATCCTTCATGAGAACCTCATCAAACAAGATGACTCCATTCTCGAGATTGAGGAGTGACTAGTGGCCACTCCCCATCATCAGAAGTCCTCTCATGAGAATCGTCTCTGAATCACCCTCTTATCTCCCCTCTCGGTCGAGTTGTCACCAAGAAGTAAATTACTCCTCATTTGGTTCTGCCTCCCTTGCACTAAGGCTTAACAGAGATCCATTGCTTCTAGTATCCCGTGATCTGTCCAGGTTGTTGGTACCTGAAACTGCTATTGTAGATTCCTTGAATCACCCAAGGAACCATTCCCAACCCCATACATTGTTCTCCCTTTTGGATGAATGCCGCAGAGGCTGTCTTGCCCAGCTATGGCTGCTGAAAGCCTCCCAGCTGAAACTGCAGCTGCTGACTTTATATAGCCATCAAACTTAAATTCTCTATCTTTAGATGAATGAAAGAGCTGGTACCAAGATGCGGTGACCCATTGTGGGGGAGTTTTGAACTCCTCTATGAACAGCTTTCTCCTCTGCAAATTTGGGGAATTCACTCAATTGAGAAATCATTCCCCAATTTTCAGGATAAAGCTAGAGGCTTTACTCAAAAAAGCTCTAAAAAAACTCTAAAAATGCCTTCAATGCGATTCTATTTGGTGATTGTATGTAACATTGTGCAGTTGGGCTCTAAAGAAGTTAAAGCAGACACCTGCAGAACTATAAGCAGTTAGTATTATTATCTATAAGGCTTGCTAAACTGTTAAATGATTACACTTTGAATATCTATATATTACATCTTAGAAATGGATTAGCAGTTTACCTTGTATTTTTTGTTTACAAAAACTTAGGTACAGTGTCCTTTTAGTTTAGTTTGCATTCTTTCTTTCAAAAAGCAATGAATGAAGAGAGAAAAAATTATGCTTCCCTTAAAGAGGGGTCATCTAGGATGATATCTTTCTGTACAGGTGGGCACGCCAAAAACTCATAGGAGATTTCTTGCCAGGGATAGTGGTACCTATGGCCCAATGCCACGAAAGGTGCCTAAAGGTTTGCTTGGGATGCCTTTTAATACTACGGTGAGCATATATAGCCTCTTTACTTCTGTAGAAAACGTTACCTTACGATGTAAAACAGCTATGTCAAATTTTGTAGCCTTCTGGAGAGGCTCCATTCTAACAAAAACTGCTGGTTTCTGCAGGCAGTTAGTGGTCTTTACTGTGTTGGCGACAGCTGCTTTCCAGGACAAGGAGTTATAGCTGTTGCTTTTTCTGGAGTAATGTGTGCTCATAGAGTTGCTGCTGATCTTGGTAAGCATATGTTGAAGCTCTTATATGGCAATCAATTTATTTGGTGGTTAGGTGCAAGAGGTTGCCATAATCTGTGGGTTATAGGGTAAATGTTGATATTTTAAGGAGCAAGTTAACATTTGACTTTGTCTCTATCTTAAATTTCAGTCTGGTGCATACTCTCTTCCAATAAAATTTGTGCCAATGAATCTTTTGTGCGAAGCATTGATGTTGTTTTACTATTTAGAGAATTAAAATTAATCTTAAAGATTTAGTCCCGGTAGAAGTTTTAGTGCCAATGATGTATTTGTGCAAATACCAAATTAAAATTATCATATTGTTATGTTATATCAAGTACAAATTGATTTTTTTGTAAATAGTATTAAAGCTTTAATCCAGCTCTCTGCTACCAGATCAAACCTGCTTTTTATTTTGTGACTTGGGGTCAATAGAAATTTTATAACCAATGTAGTACTAGTGCTAATACCAAAATGAATTTTTATACTGTTGGGTTATATCAAATCTATATGGGTATTTGGTATTGGAATATAAAGCTTTGACATTAGTTTTTGTTCCTAATCAATTCTGCTTTATTTTTGCGAATTAACAGTCAATAGATGGTATCATGAGCATCTAAGAGAGGGGAATCTTTGCTTTATCTAAATGAGCGATGGGGTGTGATAAAGAGGAACACAACCTACTTTTGAGATCATGAAAAGAAAGGAGCGAGAATCCTTTTGTCCCTTGCTTCTTTTTTTTTTTTTTTTTGGTGATTTGGTGTGAGGAATCTTCTTCTCTATATTTCTCTTAACAGAGGTTTCTCCAAATTCTGTGAGATCTTCACTGTTTTCCTTGTTAGTTTTTTGGGAAAGGATTTGATTGTTTTTGTTATTAATTTTGCGCTCCTCCACAAATTTAATAATAGATTCATCGTTAATCCCTTATCTCATGAGTTTCCGTCATTCTTGACCAAATCATATAAATTATGGTATTTTCTCTCTATGTGCTTATGTTTTTTTATTTTATTGCATATTTATGTATTGTGCTAGCATTGCTTGTCGTAGGTTGATAATATTATATGTATTGACACTTAAAAGAGGGATGATTTGGGTACTTTCTTTGGAACAAGCTGGCATCAGAGTAACTAGATTGAACCTAGGAAATGGCATAATGAAAGCCTTTTTCCAACTCTATTAAATATGAAATCGAGAAATTTAATGAGAACATTTAAAAGATGAAGACAAGAGCATATTTTTGAAGGAGGTTCTGGTCAAACTTTGAAGGGGGTAGTATTCTCTAATTAACACATATGAGAAGGGGGAGATTGACCATAAACCTTAATTCGATAATTCCTAATTTGGGAGGCACGTTTTTTGATATGTCGTTGAACGAAGTACCACATAGGATATCTGGGAGACATGTTTTTTTGATATATGACCAGGGCAGCTAGATAGCCCTCACAAACTCTACTTCTCTAGCTACATCCACCTTCCCACCTTGCCCTATCAGGTTATTTGTGTTTTTTGCCGTGCTTTCTGATTTCAAGTTTCAGTGATTGTAATTCTATTTGCTTTTGTGTAATAATATTTGCTTCTATTGGGTTCTGGGTTTACTCTGGTATCATCTGGTCTTTCTCAATAGTGTGAGTGCGATCTAGAGACACGGACTATTTTTAATATAGTGTGAGGAGTCTAAAAGCTAGTTTTCCTCAATATATTGTGATGAATAACCATGGAATGATTTTCTTTAATACAAAGTGAATGGATGATCCAGTTAGGAGAGTAGATTTTTTTGATTCGACTAATACTAAGAAAGGTAGAGGTAGACCTAAAAAGACTTGAGCATATTGTATAAAAAATAATCCTTAGAATTAAATGAAAATATGACATTCAATAGGACACAATGGAGAAAAAGGATTCATGTAGCGATCCTGCTTAGCAGGATAAAGGCTTGTTGTTGTTGTTATATAGTATGAGGGAGATCAAGAGACAGACATATAGATAACTCAATATAGTGTAAGGAGTTTAAAAGATAGTTTTTCTTAGTATGATTTTATGAAGAATCAGTTGAGGATTTATCTCAATATAGTGTCAGGGAGACCAAGAGGTATACTCTCCTCAATTTAGTGTGAGGAATCCAAAAGATGATTTTTCTCAATATTGTGTAAGAAAGGCTAGGGGATGATTTTCCTCAATATAATGCGAGGGAGATCAAGCAATGGTAATTCTCTTCAATACTACTTTCATTATGGTGTGAAGAGAGGTCAAGAGAATATTCCCCTTGATACAGTGAGACAAAAATCCAGATATGTAGAATTTTCTCAATATGATTTGAGGAAGAGTCTATCAAGATATTATCTTCAATATGGTATGAGGAGAATAAATAAGTGAAACTCTTCTTAATATAGTGTGAGAAAATGTTTGAAATGAGCTTCTCCTTAATATAGGGTGAGGATCGAGAGATACTTTCCCTCAATATAGGGTGAGGAAAGTCAAGAGGTATAACTCTTCTGAATATGATGTAATGAGGGACTGAGAGAAATTTGGAATTGCAACAACACAAATGTTACTCCCCAGTGTAGGGCTGACCGGCCCTCAATATAGGGTGAGGAAAGTCGAAGGATGACACATCTCTCCTTAATATGGCATGAAGAGAGTCGAATTGTTTTATTGAATTTCAACATTAAATTACAACAAAATAATGTGGGAAATTTGGAATTGCAACAACACAACACTAGAGCTAGGGTTGGATCTCGGGTGGAGGTAGTGTCAGACAGAGGTCTGGAGTCTCGGCGTGGTGGAAGGAGGCGGTTGACAAGCAGGACACAGTAAGGTGGTTGTTTTCAAGGGCTTGGATAGCAGATTGATTGTAGGAACAATAGCGGTAGGGGTGGTTCTGGTTGTCGATCGCAAAGAGGAAGGAAAAGAATAATTGGGAAGTTTGGGCCGAGGCTGAGGAAAATCTGTTGCTGGGTTGCTTTTCAGGGTGGTATAAGAGGGACTTCAGAGAGGATGAAGGGAATCGATGTAGGAGAGAGTAGGAGATGGGTAGAAGAGAATACACATCACCTCAAGACCGAGATACAACTGGAGCACCACTTGAAACCCTAGGATATAGAAATAGAAGGGAAAATGAGACGCTGACGACTATTCCAAAATGAGCAAAACAAAAAACTAAACCTTAAACATGACAAAGAAAATATATAGTCCTAGGATAACTAGGAGTGGGCTTCTCTTAGAAGAATAGGTGCTACTCCCCAGCGTAGGGCTGACCGACCCTCACAACACCTGGACTGAATCGTTCCAAGATCTTGCCACCTATGCCCCACGTCAGTCTCCCGGGGTTGGAGATGTTTCAACCTCATCGATTGAAGCTTATGTTTACTCATAGTATGATGTGTTGCCACTTTAAATGTAGCAAAAATGTTATAATCCCTTGGTAAATCAATCTTGTAGGCGTTGTCATTCAACTTCTTGATGATTTTCAAAGGACCATCTACTCTAGATTTGAGTTTTACAAAAGATCTTACAGAAACATTTCTTTATTCAACCGATCCACATTAGATCTCCCTTTTGAAAAGTCACTTTCTTCCTTGTTTTATTAACTTGTTCCTGGTACTTGTGGTTCTGTTTGGTTATTTTTTCCCCACCTCCTCCTGTAGTCTCTCAATCTTCTACACTCTGGCTTAAGCATTCACACGTTTCTCTGTAGCAGGAATAAATGGCACCAACTCAAGTGGGGTGAGTGGGTTGCACCGCCCATACACAATCTCAAAGGGGTTATGTCTTGTAATCTGATTAACAGACCTGTTGTAAGAAAATTCGGCTTGGGCTAGAATCAAATCCCATTGGTTGATGTTATTCCTTATAAAGCAACTTTGGAGTTTCTCCAAACTCATATTCACCACCTTTGTCTAATCATTTGTTTGTGGGTGAGCTGTCGAGTTGACCTGAAGCTTAGTGCCAAGCTTTTCCATAAGGTCCTCAAAAAGTGGCTTGGGAACTTGACATCTTTGCCAAAATTAATAGTCCTTGGTATGGCATGTTGTCTCATTATCTCTCAGAAATACAAGTCTACTACATGTGATTCATCCAGTGTCCTGTGGCAAGATATAAAATGAGCCATCATTGAAAAATTGTCAACAACTACTATCACTTAGGGCCCGTTTGGTGCGGCTGCTCTGCGCGGTGCGGCGGGAGGCCGTAGTTTAAGGTCGTTTGGCGCTGTGTTTCCCTCGCGGCGGCCGCAAATTTGAGCGAAACGTCAGCTGCGGGTGAGACCCCGCGACCCGCGTTATCCCTCCAATGTTTTACTCCCGTAGCTCTCCATTCAATCCCACCTTCGTTATTTCTCCCACCTTCTTTACCTGCCCCGTCGAGCACGAGCTTTCTCTGCCATAACTGTCCCAGGGGGATCGGGAATAGAGAATGTCGGGGTAGGGGAGGAAAAGGAAAAAGGTGAGTTCGACGAGTTCGCGACAACCATCACACCTTTGAAGAGATAGCAGCCGATCCTCAATCTAGAGCACATCGGCGGTGGAGCTTGCTCGCTCCAAAGTGCTTCCATGTTTTCCTCCTCTACTTCGCCTCTTCTGCACTTTAATGGCCTCTCTTTTCTCCATTCTCCCCTTCTATGTAAGTTATTACAACTGTTATTCTTTTATAAATTATACTCTGAGAACTGTTATTCTTCACTTGCCTCCTAGCCGAGAAATATAATATTCCACTTTGATTTCCTCTCTACAGCTGTTCGATAGAAAGGAAAGCAGACAATTCTTCTCTAGCTCCTTCATGGCGAAAGACACGGAACCAGGCCAGGCTTCCCGCCATCCACTGCCAATTCTGCCTCCGTCGCCCATTTATTGTGATTTGTCGGTGTTTGAACGTCGTAACCGCCATTACTGCCCTCCTCTGCGTCTGTGCAAACCTACTTTCTGCCATCCGCTCTTTTAGAAACGGCTCCGACATATGGCCTCGTGATCTAACCTATCTCTGTTTTCACTTTCTAATCTATGCTTTTCTCTTTGAATTCCTAGATTTTTGGCGGCATTTTTGGGTGCTACGCTATTGCACTGCCGATCTTCGTAGCCTTGGTGGAGACAGAGTGGGATTTCATACTCAAATTTTGAAGGGTGGGAATTTTTCTTTTATTGCTCTATCTGAAGCTGATTCTGTTTATAGGTGTTATTGAATTTTTGAACCAAAAGGTGCTGTGGTAGCTTATGTTCCTCACAAACAATGGTTCTAAACTTCAGAAATATGCTCTTACCTAGATTTTTTGTAATGTTCTTGACATCATTTGCCGCAACCCATCTTAGTATAAATAGGGAATCTAAAAATTCTATAGGTACTTTTATCAATAGAAGTTGCTTTCTTGGATGTGAAAACTTCTCGCCTTCCATTTCCCTTACGGATTGTGTTTTTATGCATGTGGTTTGATTTCTTTGGTTGTACTCTTGTTTATCTTTCATGTTTAGATTGTTCGACAATTTTTACATATCTAATTATCAATTTTACATTTCTCATCTCAAACCATGGTGTTCTGAGGAAGCGTAGAATCTAGTTTTACATCACCATTCACATGTGTACAACATTTATTTTGTGTTAAATGGATGTTTTTTTCCTGTTCTACTTTTTGGTTCGGCTTCTTTTTGATTGATTCCTATGAATATGCGAGGACAAAATATGACACAGTAGAAAGATTTTATTAGTGAGCTACACATCATGATTAACTTTTTAAAAGTGAATTACACATTTTATGCATAGGTTTATGGTGTCAAAGTGTTATAAATTTCTAAATTTAGGTGTTATGTATGTAAGTACATAAGAATTGTATGGCATGCATGTAAATTTCCCTTGTATTTATCGCTGAAGCTTTTGGAAAATATGAAGCTCTGAATCATGGTATATTGCAAATGTTAAAGATTTATTTCATTTTATTTTGACTCCCTATATTTGCAATTATGGTCTTTCATGTGTCATTGTGGTTTCGTTCATTGTTTATGATAATGACTTGACGAATCAAGTTATGATACATCTTTAATGAATTTTGCTGAATTGTTTGGATGTTTTATTCTACTGGATCTTCAAGTTATGATACATTTTTACTTGTAATTTTATTAGTTTTTTTCTTTTTCTTAGCCCTTTTGATACTCACAGCTAAGTGAGTGGTGGTTTCGTACTTTTGTTATGTTTTTAAATGAATTTCTGCTTATGAATTATCAAATATGTCGCTGTCATAGTTCTATTTTAAACAGCTTCACTAAACAGGGGCATAATGAATATTTTTCCAGAAACAGCTATCCCACAGCTGTTCTCACACAGCTGCAACAAACAGACAACCAACTTTCCCACAACAACTTCCTGGGACAACGCAACTGTAGCTGAAAAGCTGCAGCTGCGCCAAACAGAGCCTAAAGCCTTATTCCACCGTATCGTAGGAAGATCCATAATGAAATCCATACTAGCATCCAACCATGGTGCCTTTGGTACTAGTAATAATGCATATTTTGTCCCTTGATTTTTTTTCCAGGTCACAAAACCTGTATTGCCTGCCATAGCTCTCTACATCCCTCGTCAGTCTAGGCCAGAAAAATGTTCTTTCAAAAGTGTGAGGGCCTTGTTTCTATTAAAATGACATGCTAATCCACTAATGTGACTCTTGTATGATGTCTCGCTTAGTGAACATTTTGGAACACAACTTGTTTTAATGGAACATGTAGCCATCAGATTTGGGCACTGTCCTGTAGGCCTATTCCAACACTGATCCCGAACCTCTCCGAAGCTCATTTGCCTCACACAACTCCCTCACGAGCTCAAATCCCACAATTCTAGCCTGAATGGAGGTGATAAACAAATGGTTATAATACAAGGTATTTTCTATTTGAATTTGACTCATTGTCTTTTGCTTGAGCACAAATTGAAATGAAGCCAAGAACTCAACCCAGGAAGTATGTCTCCCATCAACTTGCTATGACTATTTATAAACCTCAGAGCCTCATGATTTGTGGATAAGGTAAAATCAATGTCATCAAGTAGTGACTCCAATGATTAAGAGTTCTCACAATTGTATAGAAATCTTTATTATATGTCAAATATTTTCTTCTGGAGCCACTCAACTGCTCACTGAATAAGGCTATGGAATGCCCTTCCTGGCTTATCACTGCTCCAATCGCTGTATTAGAAGCGTCGCATTCCACCTCGTAGAGCTAACTCTGGGCCCAAGTCACCTTCTTCCTCAGACCGAGCTGCCTCTGTCCACTTAAACTTCTCTCCTTTCAAGAGCTTTGTTCGGGGAGCTGTAATGGTACTGAAGCTCCTGAGAAATTTCTTTTAAAAGACTGCTAGTCCTGAAAATTGTCTTAACTCTGTAGATGCCCTTTGGGGTGTCCAACTTACAACAACCCCTACCTTCATAAGGTCCATTGGAATGCCTGCACCAGATGCAATTTAACCCAAAAAACAAACTTGTGTCGTTAGGAAGTGACACTTCTTCGATTGGGCATGTAGCTTCATCAATCGCAAAACCTCAAAGACCATCTTCAATTGTTACAAGTGCTCCTCCTCTGACCTGCTGTAGACTAGAATGTCATAAAATTACACAACTACAAAATTTCCAATGTAAGCACCGAACACTTGATTCATTAGCCTCATGAAAGTGTTGGGTGCACTGGATAGTTCAAAGGGCATGGTTACCCGCTACGACTCACCTTTGGTTTTGAAGGCAAGCTTCCATTTATCCCCCGGTCTTATCATAATCTTGTAATATACATTGCACAGGTTGATCCTGGACAAGATAACTCCATGCACTCGATCCAATAAATCATCCAGGTGAGATATAAGAAATTTATACTTGATGGTGATTTTATTAATAGCTCGATTACCAATACACATTCTTCATGAACCATCCTTGTTATGAACCATCAAAGCAGGAATAACACATGGACCGATACTCTAACAACAAGATCCTGTACTTGCTGTTGCAACTCCTCATATTTATTTGGTCTCAATTTGTAAGCAGGTTTGTTAGATCACACCGATTCAAGGATAAGGTCTATAACATGTTAAATGTTTCTAAGTGGCGGTAGTCCCTCAGATAGCTATCAGTTATCACATCCTAGAAGTTGACTTGATGTGGATGTATCATCTCTGGTAGCTCAATCTCCTCCTCAGTCCCCTGTAGAATGACTAAGGCTATCGTCATTGAAACCTACTGCGCTGACTGTAGAAAGGTGGCACGTGGGACCACTGTCTCCTCTGCAACATGAGTGTAAGCTCCTTCAGAATCCGTAATGGGCAAAAAAACTAGGTGTTTCTCCTCCTTTATGAATGAGTTTGTGTTCTTGAACCCATTTTGCTAAGTATTATGATCGAACTATCATAGTCTTCCAAGTAGGATGCGAGACATCCAGAAACACATCACATCACACCACATCCGATCCTACAGTCGGTCCCCCATAGAGAACTCTACCAAATATTATTGATCCACGCGAATCTCATTACCCTTTAATACTGTTAGCAAATAGGGTTGATAATTCTTCTAAGTAACCAAGTCCAGTCCTTCACCATAAAAGTAGAGATCATATTCTCACAACTTTCTCTTTCTTATTCCCAGTTGAAAAAGTATATTGCATATTTATACACACTCCAAACTCTCTAGATTCGAAAAAATCTAATATAGAGAAGATCCTTTAATTTTATCTCCTCTAATTAGGTTGCCTAATATCAACTTTTTGATGTACAAGATTTAAATTTATTACTTTCCATCAGACTCCCCCTCAAGTTGGAGCATAGATGTTCATCATGCCCAGCTTGTTACAAATATGTGAATTCAGCTCCATTTAGGGCCTTTGTGAAGTTGTACTCTAGTTTTAATATGAGCCGTAGAAATTAGATCCTATTGAATCTTTTCTCGAACAAAATGACAATCTATCTCAATGTGTTTACTTCGTTAATGAAATATATGGTTCGAGTCAATATGAATTGCAGTTTGGTTATTACTCTATAATTTTGTTGGAACTGTTATCTCAATTTACTCAAAGTTTGTGCTATTGCTCGATATTTAGATTCAGTAATAGGCCATGACACTATTTTTTTTTACTCTCCCATGAGATCAAATTACTACCAACAAAGACAATATATAGTAATGGATCTTTGAATAATCTTGAAACTTGCTCAATCTGCATTAGAGAAATATTCAATATTTCTATGCCCGTGAACTTGACATGAAATACCTGGTTCTGTACCTCCCTTGAGGTAACATAATATTTATTCTAAAATTAACCAATGGTGGATTGTGGGGGAAGACAAGCTCACTTATAATGCTAACTGAGTACACAATGTCAGGACGAGTTACTGTGAGGTAGTTTAATTTTCCTACTAACTTTCTATACCATTTAGGATCATTAAAAGGTTCTTCATCCTTAGTAAGTTGTTGATTAGAAAGCTTCGAAGTACTGCATGGTTTGACTCTTAATTTCTCAGTTTCTGCTAACAGATTCAACACATTTCTGTTGAGATACCTTTTTTGTTCCTTGATACCTCAATCTCAAGAAGTACTTTAAGGAACACAAATGATTTTGTATAAATGATTTCAGTGATAAGATTCCTTGTATTTCACTTGCAAAAATAATTATGTTATCAACATAAACTACCAATATTATGATTTCTGAAGTAGATTGCTTATAAAATATAGTGTGATCACTTCTATTTTTCTGCATCCCGAACCCTTGTATTGCTTGGCTAAAATTTTCAAATCATTCTCTTGAGCTTTGTTTCAATCCATATGAGGACTTCTGAAGATGATATACTTTCCCAGACTCCTCCTAAGCAACAAACTCAGGAGGTTGCTTCATATATACCTCTTTTAAATGATCATCATGCAGAAAATCCTTCTTCACATCCAGCTGGTTCAGAGGCCAATTAACATTGCAACCATGTACAAAAGTAGGCGAGCTGAATTCAACTTTAACTACTAGGGAGAATATGTCCAAATAGTTGTTCTCATAAGTTTGAGCATAGCCCTTAGCAACCAACTGAGCTTTGAGAAGAGCTATATATCTATAATAATGAAACTTAACTGCAAAGACCCACTTACAACCATCAGTCTTCTTGCCAGAAGGTAGTTTAACTTGTTCCCAATTGAAACTTTTTGTTAAGTCATTCATCTCATCAAACATTGATGCCCTCCACCTAGAATGGGATAGGACTTGTTGAACAAATCTTGGAACATCAAGAGAAGCAATGAATGAGCAAGAAGTGGAATATAATTGATTATAGTTAACATAAGAGGAAATGAGATAGATGCATTGACGTTTCCCTCTTCGAAGAGCAATAGATAAATTAAAGTCACTAGGAGTAGGATCCACTGAGGAAGATGTTACTGGTGTCGCATTAGGATCGGGGGGAAGATATCTTCTTGCGTAAACATTTGTGATAGGTAGGCTGAGGCGCTAGAGGTAGTGATGGAGTAGGATATGAACTTATGTTGCAATACATTAAGAGCTCATCATAAGCTTATGAGGATTTAAACATCGATGAATCATCAATGAATGGGGTTTGTTCATGAATGGTGACATCAACAAAAATCATATACCCTTTGAAGAGATCGCTCTTCTTTTTGCCGATGAGAATATCCTATAAGACACCTTAATGACAGAGACTAATTTAAAAATTTGTGGACGAGTATCACGAACAAAACACGTACACCCAAATATGCGTGGTTCAATAGTAAAGAGTGTTAATTGGAAACAAAACTTGCTAATATTTCTAATTCTATAGAGTAATAAAATACATCTGATTGATAAAAAAATATGCAATATAGATTGCATCAACTCATAACTATTTATGCATATTCATTTGAAACGAGAAGGACTAGTATTCTCAAAAAGATGTTTATTTTTTTTTCAACCACTCCATCTTGAGATAGAGTATCAACATAGAATTAGTGAAACATCCCATTTTGTGTCATGTACATCTGAAGAGATCCAGAAAAAATACATTGTCGTCTCAGAATCTTCCCATTTTGTGTCATATACGTTTGAAAGGGTCCAAAAAAATCCATTATTATTTCTCAGAATCTTAATCGAGACATTGAATGGAGTTTTAATTTTGACACAAAAAGATTTAAAATATGACAATAACTCAGTACAATTTTTCATAAAGTATAGCCAAGTTATATGAGAAAATAATATGCACAAAAGTGACAAAGTATCGAAATCTATTAGATAAAATAAGACAACGTCCCCAAACATCAGAATGAACCAACTCAAAGCTATGACCTACTCTTTTATTAACTCTGGAAACAAAATAAAAATGATAGTTTTTAGCAAATTGATACGACTCACAATCTAAAGATGATAATTGTTCAAATCAATGGTACAATTTTTTCAATATTGATAGTGATGAATTTCCTGATTGGTAATTTATCTCAAAAGGAGATAAGGTGCTGGAACAGGCTTCAGGTTGTGGTACCTCCTTGTCCATAATATAAAGCCCCTATGATTTGCATTTTTTATGAATAATCTTCTTCTTCATAAGATCCTGAAATAGATTATGGTCAGAAAATAATAAGATACAACAATTAAGAACATATATAATTTTTCTAACAAAAACTAGATTAAAAGGAAATTAAGGTAAAATGAGAACAAAATTTAGAGGCAATGTTGGTGTAATATTGATGGTTTCAGAACCAAGAATATTAATGATAAATCAATATGCTAAAGTGGCGGCAGAAAGATATTTATGAAAGAAAAGTGTTTTTAATTTCTTGTCATGTGATATGTAGCACCAAAATTAATTACCCATTACGTGGAAAAGGAAAAAAAGACAAATATTATTATTACTCAACTCAGTTTGGGCAGTGATAGAATGGATTTCTTGGATACTTCACGGAATTCGATGAACTTAGCTCCTTTTGATTTCTTTTTTGATCAACTTCTGAAACATTCTTTTTTTATGACCTGGTTCATAACAGTAATATCACACTATCTTCGAACCTTAATTTCTAGGATTTGGAGTTCCTCTTTCGTAATTGTCCCGAGATTGAAGTTTACCGATGTCTGCATTCTTCTGGATAGCAAGAGCACTAGGTAGTTGTGCAAATGTGATATGAGAACTCGGAATCGTACGTAGTACTTTATTATAGGCTTTCCTCATAATAGTACATCTAGGGCCAGATAAGATATATGATATAATACCTTCATACCGAGATTTGAGGCCAGCTAGAAAACTCATAATAGTCATTTGTTTTCTTTGAGATTGTTGAATCCAGACATCGGTATTAAAGGGCAATAATGAGTTAAATTTTTCATACACACATTTGAAGTGTGTGAAACACTTTAAGCGATTGATTTTCACGATCTGACTTAGGACTTGGAATTAACTAAGGTGGAAAAAAATAGTCGGGCGAGGAAATTAAGTTTACTATTATTCTATTTATATCACTAATAATTTAATACTCAAATACTAATTGAAAAAATCACTAAAAAAATATTTGATTAAGAAACAAACGTCTAGCTTTTCAACTGTTGATCTCACATTCTAAACACATTATATCCTTAGCTTTTCAACTGTTGATCTCACATTCTAAACACATTATGTCCTCTAGAATATATTTTATTCAAAAAATTAAACATGAAATATTAAAACTTAGTGGAACAATCACACTTTTAAACTAAAATAATCCAAGGAAAAGAAATCAATATGTATGCTTTTCTTTCATATTTCTTTATAGAAATTCATTTAATAATTTAATGCATGTATTCTTGACATTTACTCAAAGGAATTAATCAAAAAAATTTTATGCATTAACTTTGACTTTACTCTTCAATATTTAATCTTTATCTTTACTTTTAATTCATACTTTTAACATTCATATTTGTCTCAGGAGTACTGGTCAAAACCTATCATAACACATCTCTGGTTGATTTTATCTCGTTGACACAACGATAATGTTCTAAAATATACAATCGTTTAAGGTGGTAGGGTGTCTACTCATCTCTGCCCAATATTATCTCGTCGACATAACAATTAATGATCTAAGTTTCATAATTGTCTGAGATTGTAGGGAAATATTTATGCATGCGGGTTGCTGTCCCCAACTAGTACTATAAGGGGGTGAAGTTCTCTTAACAGGCACATGTAAACTTATATATATATATATATATATATAAACAAACACACAGACATAGTAATTAATAATTAGATTCTTTATTAGAATCATCATATTTTCTCTTTCATTAAAATTCATGTTGGATGATCTAAATTTTATCTCTGATACCACTTTTATCACGATCCAAGTCGAGCCTTTGAAATTAATCAAGACAGAAACTAACGATCAAACAATGGAATTTAATTTTTCAGTTATTCTAATTCTATCTCTAACAATTTAATATTCAAATATTCATTAAAGGATCACTAAAGAAAATAATTTATTATCAAGTTGAAGTTTTATCTTTTCTATTTGTTGACCTATTCTTCTATAAACATTTGCTCCTCTAGTATTTATCTTATTTAAAAAATATTAAAACAAAATAATGACTTATCTAAAAATAACCTAGTAGCAATCACACTTTTAAATTACATCAACCCAAAGAAAAAAAAAAAATATTCATGTTGATCTTTCATGTTTCTTTCTAGAAAATTATATATAATCTAATATAATCATGACCTTTTCTTAATAAAAATAATCCAAACTTCAGATATGCAATAACTTTTTTTTTATTTCATACCCGTAACATTCATATTTTTCTTGGGAGCACCATCAATGTATAGCCTAAAACACCCCTAATCGATATCATTCTATCGGCACAACAGTTCATGTGTTAATTCACACGATTATCTGAGGTGGAAATGTGTCAACTTGCCCCTAGCTAATATTCTCTCATTGCCACATCGGTTAATTATCTAAATGTCACAATTGTCTGGGGTGATAGAGAAGACATCTATGCACTTGTTTATTGGCATCCCTTGCCTGTATCATAAGGTGATGAACTTATCTTTGATGTATATACAAGAAATCACTATTTCATTCTTCGTATTATATATATATTTTTCTTATGAAACACTTTACTTCTATATACTGATGAATAAATGTAATATTACTAACTCCATGGGTCATGCAATAAACTGATGTATGCACATATACTGTAATCTACATATCATGTAGTCATAAGATTTTTTTCTTAGGAAAAGTACAATGCAATTGTTTAATATGTATAATTTTCTCTCCTAACAATATGAAAAATCTATTATAATCTAAATTTACAAGAACATGACATAAATGAAATCAAACAAACATTTAGAAATAATAAAAATTGATGAAATTTAAAAATATAATTATTCACCTTAAGCCTTTTACAATTTTACTCATATTAATCCTCCAATTTAAGAAATTGAACTTGCCAAAATCTGATATTATTCAATAAAAATTACTATTCATATTTTACAATCTCAATGAACATTAATTTTACAATTCAAAATAACTTAAATAATAACTAGATCAAAACCATTCATTATCTTAATCTTTTCCTTATATTAATCTCGATCACAAACCAAAATTTCTTTTATTCAATTGCTTGCACCTTAATCCTTATTATTAATTGATAATTTAATTTAATTTAATAATATCGAATTAAATTATATATATATATATATATATATATATATATATATATATATATATATATATATATATATATATATATATATATATATATATATATATGAGAACATATAATCCCATGCTTACCTTAAACCTTCAGTTCGACCTGATCTCACGCATGAGAGAGAAATCTGAAATCTAGGGCTGCTACACTTCCTGCAAGCAGAGCTTCTTTCTTCCCTCGCCTTTGGCTCTGCTTTCTTCACACAAGCTAACTAATACTTAGCATCGTCTCCCTCAATTGACATCTATTCTCCTCTCCTCGCATAGGAAGCTTGCTCGGTAAGATACTCCCAACCGCAATGACTCGTTCGATCCTACTCTTTGGCTTTGTCTCTTGCGTGACTCATGACTAGGATTTCTGCCATCACCATGTTGACCTCATATTTGAGGTCATTACATTTTCTTAGGATCCTAGGATCTAGCTTTAGGAATTTCTGTCGACAATCTTAGAAAACTAGAATTGGGACCCACCATTGTAGAAATTCCAAAACACTTCCTATTTTTCCTGTAATGTCTAGCATTTATGGCCCAAAACCATTGTCTTATGTACGAGCATGTTAAGGGCTATTATGTGAAGACTCAGGGAGAAGTTCCCAATAGGATTTCAGGCTCTAGGAAAACATCGTCACGAATTTTTCGTCACATACACATACCAAATGCACAAAATTCACAAAATTGCACGAGGAAGGTCTTCAATTGAACCTAAAGGACGGGTGAAAATGCGAACTTGTCCGGACGATCTCCGACGACAAAATAGACAGCGCCAACGCATCCGGGATACCGATTTTGGTAGGAAAAGACACCCATATTATTATATTTTCGGCACGAGAAAATTGACATGCAAATCGATGAATTCGTCAAAATGACCTTTATCGGCGAAACGGACTGCGCCAGTGCGTTCGGAACGTCAGAATTACTTAAAAATGATACCAATTTTGTTATGTTGCATGGATGAAACACAAATTAAATTTTTATTTTTCAAAATATTAAATATTTTCTTTTATATAAATATCCTTAAATTATAATTATATTAAACCTAAATCCTATTTACACCTCTACCCTCGCTCAAACCCTCGTTCGACTCATCCCGTGGCTCGATCCCGCGGCTCGTCTCCTCTCCTCCGTGTGCCCTAGATCCATGATGGATCCACGCGGCTCTCCTTTCGTTCTTGCTCGTGGATCATCTCCTTGAGCTTCCCTTTGGCTTTTCGGCTCTCCAATCGCAAGGAGATGAGCTGGCCGACGCTTTTCCTCCTCGAGGCTGTACGCTCTCCTCTTTATTGTGTCGATTCTGTCCCTCTTGTTCTATTCGACCATGGAATGGTGGTTGGTGGCTTATTCTCTTCTCCTCTCTGCCTATAAAACGTTTTCTTAGTCTACTGTGTTGGGTTGTTGAAATTTTTGAGAGAGAAAGGGAGAGTTTTGAGAGAAGAAGGCTTGGATTTTTCTTACTGTGGGGGAAAGCTACTTCTTTCTGATTCGCTGTTCGAGGGGAGTTCTTCTTTCTCTCTGTTAGCCGATACTCTTGTGCTTAAAGAACCGGGAGCTAGAAGCCGTAGAGGCTATTCACGTGAGGTTTTCGGGAAGGATTTTTGTGGAGCTTTTCTTTCAATTTATTTTAGTGCTTTGCTTTAAATCTACATTAAAAAAGAGGTATTCTTCTCCTCTCCTCTATTTTGCATTATTTCGGATGACATGAAGTATGGAAGCTTATTTTGAAGTTTAGGCATGAATATTTGCTTGGGGTGGTGAGAAATGAAGCATATATATATGGGTCACCACTACTTTTCTTTTGCTTGAAACATTTGAAAGCATGGTTAGAGTAGTCTAGAAATACATTTTTATTCCTTTATAAATGTCTATGGAAAAATATGTTTGGGGGCTCATTCTCGCTTCTCTTGCTGTCCCTTGCTGGAATACTTGTTGGAAATCATTTCATGAGATGAAAAAATATGTTTGGGGGATCATTCTTGCTTATCTTGTTGCCCCTTGCTAAAATACATGTTGGAAATTATTTTATGAGTTAAAAAAAATATATTTGGGGGCTTATTCTTGCTTCTCTTGCTGCACCTTTGCTGGAATACTTGTTGGAAATCATTTCATAAGATGGAAAAATGTATTTGAGGGCTCATTCTTGCTTCTCTTGCTGCCCCTTGTTGGAATACTTGTTGGATATTATTTTATGAGATGAAAAAATATGTTTGGGGCTCATTTCATGTTTCTCTTACTGCCCCCTTGTTCGAATGTATGTTGGAATGAAATTATCAAAACTTTTATTATTGATATTCATGCTTACAATAAACGCTGGAATAATATGTTCTCCTTTGGCCCATTTGATGGTCTCGGTCTTGGTTTTTTCTTCGGGATTGAATTGGAAACATGCTTCCTGTTTTGCCCAATGTATTGGACTCGGTTTACTGTTTTTCTTGGGCTCGACTATGGCTTTATGGAATATGATTTTATGGCCCTGTTTTAGCTCATTTAGTGGGGTCGAATTTAGCTTCTTTTGGGATTAAATGTTGGCTGGAAATGCTTTCTCTTGTTTTGCATCTTTACTGAGTTCAGGTTAGCCTCTATGCTGCTTGGTTTTGTCCCTTTTGCTGGGCTCGGTTTTAGCTTTCTTCTAGGTTGAATTTAGTTGAATGTTTTATATTAATTTTTAGCCCATTTGGCGGGCTTGGTTTGAGCTCTTTTCGAAATCAAATTTATGTTTGAAATGCTTCTCTGTTTTGCTCCCTCTGGCTAGATTCGATTTGCCCCTTGTGCTGGGCTCGGCTGTCACCTTTTCTTGGGCTTGGTTTGGGCTCCTTTTGGTGATTTATGTTAGTTGGGATCCTTTACTGTTTGGATCATTTCTTAGATTTGGTTTGCTCCTTCATGCTGGGTTTGGGGTTTTCCCCTTTTGCTTTGAGGTTGATTTGGTAAGGTTGGCTGTTGTCTTTGGCCTTGTGCATTACTTGGTGCTGCTGCCTTTGGGTCTCTCTTTTTGGCCCTTACCTGTGAGTCTATGCTGCCTTTGGGTCTTTCTTTTTGGCCCTTATCCGTGAATCTATGCTGCCTTTGGGTCTCTCTTTTTGGCCTTTACCCGTGGGTCTATGCTGCCTTTGGGTCTCTCCTCTTCTTGCTGCCTTACCCGTGAATCCTCTCTTTTGGCCCTTACCCGTGAGCTGGACTTGGAGCTTGGTTGTCTCTTTCTGTTGCCTTGGTCTTGGATATTTACAAAAAATAATTTCATTTTAGGGAGATGTAAAAGAAAAGGGAAAAAAGCTTGTGATTAAAGTTGGAATTGGTATTGACATAACTTTTGGAGATAAAAAAAAGAGGAGCTGTTCTTTATGGATTAGTTTTTATTGTTTTATAACATATGAAGATTTCTTGAAACTTTATTTTAATAAATTATGAATTTGATATAAATTGAATTCATGTGGGGTTTAGAAATTCATAAAACTGTCAGGGGTCGATTCATTTATGAAATGTGAGAAAATGATATATTTCTAAGATTGATTGAATGACCTTAATACCCTATTTAGTGAAGTTTAAATTGCATTTTTGAGGCTTTATTCGTTAAAATTTGATTTGCATGTTGAGGCTTTCATATATCGGTTTGAACAATTTAAGTGTTGATTCTTGGAGACACTTCTGCACCTTTTGAGATTGATTTGATCATTTTTTTTACGAATTTTAACGTCTTGAGACTGATGCATTCGCGATTTCGTTTTAAGTTTTATTGATTTGACTTTGTTTTAAAAAAATTTATCGGTCTCCTTTTCGTTTGTTTTTTTTTTTTTAACGGTCAAGTTAAAAATGAGAATTTCCGTTTTAATTATCTTCAGAAATGATTCATGGTTTTAAAGGAATATATGAGGGAAAGAGAAAGGGAGAGAAGATTAAAAATGAAATTCGGTTCTTTAGGATGATAAAATCTAAGGAGGAGATAGGATAGCAAACCATTCACCGTTCCTTTTACATAAGAAAGATGAAATTGTAAATTAGAAGAATAGTTGAGGATTGTAAGAAAGTGAGACTTTAGATAACAATTAGGGACATGGATTGAAAGATCAGTAGACCTGCACTTAGGTCTCTTAAGCTTTGAATAAACTTAAATCTAATTGCTCTAACTAGGATTGAAGCACATTTCACAACCCTTTTGCCAAAACTATAGGTTTACCCCTTAGGTTTTAGGAGTCTGATAGCGAGCTAAGTTTAATCTAAAGATGTTCGAGGATTAGTTGAAGGACATTTAATTGAAGTTAAACACTTTAGAATACTTCATGCCCAAATTAAAGTGTAGGCTTCCTAGATTTTAGGAGCACACCTTGAGAGAGTTCATCATTCTAATGTTCAAATGATCCTAAGAAGCCAGACATCTGACCCTAGTTTATAAGGACACTAGACACGAGGGTGTACTAGATTATGGTTCATGACTGATCTAATTAAATCAAATAATGAAATTCTTGCCTTAACTTGACCAAAACTGAAACCCAATGCTCCGGGATTTGAGCTTGAGTCTTACACTCAGATCTTTGAGGCAATTGGGGACATTCCCTATATCACATATAAATCTCTTATTCTTGGTCCTTTATATGTGATATTATATTTTGCTTTATTTGATTGTCTTTTTCCTACGGTTTACCTGTTTTTCTCAAGTTTTTTTCAGGTTATACTTTCTCCTTTTACACAACGCATAATAGCTAAACTTAAAGGAGCAATGAACCTCCCAGGTGTACATGTTTAATTTACATTATAACATTTTATTTCATAGCTTGTTATATTATTTTCATAATCTTTTATACTATTTTCTCAGCATGTTATACTGTCTTTTCTTAACACATTCTACTCTTCTTTCAACATGCTATAATGTTCTTTTCTTTTATATTGCATGTTTAGTTATTTTGATACACACTATGTCTTAGTTTAGGAAAACCTAGTGGTTGTATAGGATTAACACTAAACCAGAAGGTGCAACTACGAGGAGTTTAGAGCGAACATCGTAGGCAGCACAACGAGGAACAACTTCAAGGTGGATCTGCAACAACAAAATATCGAAACACATCACATAAACATCTTCACATCACCAGGTGGATCTGCAACAACAAAATATCGAAACACATCACATAAACATCTTCACATCACCCATCACTTCATTTAGTTTAAATAATAACCCATAGGATCACCCTTTAGGCTTTTTGCACAACTCTATTGTGCAATTATAAGTCATAACACTTTAGAATTCCGAGGTTACCGTGTGGAACGGTGTAAATCCTCCTATCTTTTTAGGCTGTTTGCACAGTTCAATATTGTGTAAACATAAGTCCTAAATCCTAAATAATTTGCAGGATTGAAATATCAAATTACATCATTTCAAAGACATAAAGTCAAACAATAGGATAGTTGAGAGTTCACCGAGGTTTTCCCCAGATCTGTGATATCCCCTACTTTTCTTCCATTTGAATTCCTTAAATAATTGTTCCTATTTTGAGCCATTCCCATTTGATTTTCCCATGTCAAATCGTGAAAACCTAAACTTTGAAATCTTGAAAGCAAAATTATCTGATCTTAATCGAGAGTTTTCTTAAGTGACCCCCAATCATTTAAGATATAATTAACTACAGGGAACTAGGAACCCTGATAAAATAAATCCTATCTAATTTTTATATTAAGTAGAGGAACTTGTTGGCCTTTTTATAAAAATATTTCGCAGACCAAAACGGATGTCACAAATTCTTTAGTCTAGGTGATTGAATCTCTATTACAAGTGATATATTTATTCTTCGGGATAAGTGTATTACTTGTAGTATTGTATTCAATTATCTAAACTATTTAAAATGTGAGATCCGTTTGGTCTCACCTATTTTAAAATTAAAATGTTACTTTTAAAAAATAAAAAAAAGGTTATATTCATATTTAAATTATTTTCAAAATCACAAAATCATCACTTTTTCAAATCACAAAGTTAAAAACGGCCGACGCACTAACATGATTATTCCCATGCTTGACAGTGATGCACACGAGACACTCCTATTTTTCTCTTGTTACTGACATCGTCGTCTTCTGCAAGCGACATCAGAATTCTTCACCGCTTTGACCCGCACATTGTTTTTCTCTTCCTCTTATTTCTTTCCCTCATTCTCTCATGTTCTCCCTCTCGACTCTCATCTTGAATGAGACGTACACCTCCTAAAAGAAACCACTCGATTGTTATATTCGAATTGGCATACATAAATAAAATTTTATTTATTTATTCATTTATTCATTTATTATTATTATTATTATTATTATTCGGTTATTAGAGAGCCCTAGAACGATATCGAGAAGTATAGCAATATATTTTGAAATTCGCTTATTTCTTGGTATTCCATGAACAAATTTCATCTTGTACAAATCTCGAAGCATGACACAAATCTTGAGGCAACGTTTTGAGCAGGAAAATTTTAAACTTCGATTAAAAATTATCCAGAACTCCGGTTTCAACAAAGTTTCTGCCAAACCGACCGACTTGATGAGACATATCCAATAATACTAAAATTGGACTAATTTGAGTCAAATCAAGTCTAGATCAAACAGTTAAACCACTTTTAGAAGCTTTCAGTCAATAATTGGAATGTCAAACATATTCCATATATGACAAGCATTCAAATCAAGTGTTTCGGCTAGACGAATCTAAATAACCCGAGATCGCTCAATTCTGACATCATTAAGATACTCAAATTTTCATGGAACGTCATCTTGGGTGAGCTCGATACACTAGACTATATGAATAGAGCTCTACCTCCCTCTTGAGATGGGGGGGAGAGCTCGAGTCAAAAGAAGTCTGAAGCTTGAAGGAGCTAAAGCCAACATCACTTCTGCATCACAAATCCAGCGAATACCTCCTGCTCTTGCAGTTGCCAACAATCGTCAATCACCACTCGCCAACCACTGTCCACCGTCAACCGCCCTCTACTCATTTCAACAAAGTTCTATAAGGAATCAAGACTTGCGTTGTGGAGTGACGAAACACTATTCAAAGTAGCAAGTGATGCCCAAAGTCACTAATCTTCTTACGGAGCAGTGCATCATTCCAGAAGCCTGTCA
Source organism: Phalaenopsis aphrodite (assembly GCA_003013225.1). Lineage (NCBI taxonomy): Eukaryota > Viridiplantae > Streptophyta > Magnoliopsida > Asparagales > Orchidaceae > Phalaenopsis > Phalaenopsis aphrodite. Next base: position 40,772 of record NEWO01002190.1, read on the forward strand.
GCCTCTAAGATTATGCATCGAAGCTCCAACAAATACTCCCCACTGCGACCGCTCCAAATAGTGGGGCAACAAGCTCTTCTGTACGCCCGTTGTAACTTGAGAAACTATGTAATCCTTTCCCACTTGTGGGATAAAGACTTGTACGTATAATCACAAACTCATAGTGGATTATTTTGACTTGACTAGCCTCGTAGTTTTTTTCTTTTCTAGGCTTTTCACACAAAAAATTATGATGTTTCTACTTGTGATTATTATTCGTGAGTGTGTAATCGATTCTTCATGCAATGCTAAGACGATAATTCATTTCTCTACCGCCGCGAATTCTCTAACACACATTACTTCTATTTTTCGGAACTTGGCCTCAAAAAGTGCTTAATAAAGGTGAGAAATTTGGAATGAATTAACAGAACCTGGTAAGGAAACAGAACTAAAATTTATGGCGCATGTAAATTGGAATACTAATAAACACAATAGTTAGATCCCTAGGAATCAATCATCCATCAACCCAACTTCAGCAGCGTTCCATTCATGTCGAAGTTGCTGCAGTCAAGGAGGATTTCCTATAAGAATTTCCATTCGAGGAAAAAGTAGTCAGCATTCCAGGTCCACGCCAGCCGAAACTACATCTAGGGATCTATACCGCCATACCTTCCTGCCAAATACATTCTGTATTCCTATCAAGGTAAAACTCCAAAGTATGGTACAAGATTAAATAACATTTATTCTTTCCTCTTATTACCGAGGAAGCAACTGGCATTCCACAGAAAGTTGTCCATTGATGGCATAGAACTAGTGGTTAATTTAATATCAATGATACTTTTTCCGCCACCTCTTATGCATAGCCTTTTTTACATTTGTGACGGGATCTTTATGCTTGAATGGTAATCTAGAAGTTAATTTAATGTTGTGCTACTTGCCCTTCTTTCAATGTTTTCCACCTTTATTTTTTGTAAATAAAAAAATTTGGTTAGTGACTTTTGTTTCTCACTTTTTACCCTATACGTTGCAGGGTTAGAGAAAAGAGCTCCAGTTTTGGATGCTGCCCTCTTACGTCTTCTTGGCTGGCTAAGGACAATTGCATGAGGAGAGTGGATTGATAATCTCAGGCGTGGTGTACTTCTCTACTTGATGACAAAGCCCAGCAGTTCTTCATCTAGCGGCACAGGCCAGTTGTTGATGGGCTGCTGATGCAACGTTGCCATTTCCTGCCAGCATAAGGCGCTGGAGGTACTTGCAATTGGTTTTAGATTGGTCATTATGGATTCAATGCAATGTTGGGAATAACCTATGAAAAGTGATATCCTGTATAGTTTTCTTGATATTCTCATGCAAACTTGCTTTTATTAGGAAATTTTACTTTCTTATGTAAAAAAATTAAGTATCTTTTTAACAAATGAATGAAAAGCTTGCATCAAAATTTGGGTGCAAGAAAGTATTAACTGTCATGACTGTCTTGTGCGCCATTCTTCATACACTGTGTTCACTTTTATTAGCAATGATGCAAGTTACAACTGGTGGTGCTCGGACATGACTACGGGGACACGTTCATGACATGGACATCAAATGCCTATCTTGCTTTTTTTTTGAAAAAAAAAAAGATTCAAATAAAGGTTAGGCTTGACTTGCATTCATGATGATTATTGATTTCAAATTACTTATTTGTAAAAAATACTATGATCAATAATGGAATAAAATTATAGTGCTCATAATTTAATAAATGCTGTATCATAAATATCAATTTCCCATATTTAAAATTTA
>NEWO01002191.1:9735-20935 GCA_003013225.1 Phalaenopsis aphrodite
TTCGATTCCTAAGTTCTTATTTCCCCCAAAATTGAAGTGAAACTCCACCAATTTCATTCCTATGGCGTCCAATTCCTCTGATAATCCCAGAATGCAAGTGTTCAATTGGCGAAAGTTTATTAGTGTGGAACCGCATCGAATCTTAACAAGGTACTGATAAAGAAAAGATTGATCAAGGAATGAGGATTCATAAATCACAGATTTAATAATTCCTCAACGATAATTGAAGAGATGATAGTGCGGCAAAGATGGGAAGTGTTGTGCTATACTACCGCCGCCGTGGTTGTTCCTGTGGTAAATGAATTTTATGCAAATTTGCACGGAATAAACCAAGGAGTTGTTTATGTGCAAGGTAGATGGACCACTTTCACTCCTGTATGAATCAATGAATTATACATGATCGAGAACGTTCTTGTCTGCCATTATTCCAACTTCGTCCAAACAAAAAACCAGATGAAGGAGATTTACCAATATTTAACATACAAAACTAAAGACTAGGAAATGAGAGAAAACATGTATGTTAGTTTTTCTGCGACACTCCTAAATCCTGTTTCGAAACACTGACACTTCTTCATTTCTGCAAAACTGTTATCGACAATGAAGATCAGTTAAGTTTCTAAAGAACGTGCTATTTTGAATTACTGCATCCAAAGGGGACTGTCGATCGATATTGAATCAATAATTGTGAAGTCAAATTTGAGCATGATTGTTGATGGATCAACTTATGGGCTTGGACAACCTTCCACAATTTTCTCACTTTGCAGTCAGTTCCAAGTATCCTACAAAATTCGGGAAAAGGTGCTTCTAACTTGGAAGCCTTTGGACCCAACTGAGAGATTCCCAACTTTTAAAGATGAAAATGACATGACTATCATAGTAGATCAATCGTCTCAGAATTCACTGTCAGTTCAACCCTTAGTTCCTGACAAGAATCTGATGATCCTGCGCAGAATCAAGAAATTGGAGAAGTAGGTACAAAATGTCATTAATGCAATTAATAATATCTCTAATTTCTTCGATCATCTAAACTAGAGGATGAAAGAACATTTCTCTCACTCTGGACATTTAGAAGATAGTTTGATATGGCTGATGAGGAGGATAAAATTAATAGAAGAGGATTCTACTGAAGAATTTCCATACCGACCCTTCTACAACCTCTTCATTCATGTGCAGTCAATGGGTGATCTCAGAAGAGAATCCAATAGTGAGTCTGATGAATAATAGATTTATATTGCTACCTGTCTATCTATATATGTAATTTGATTTGAACTTTGCATTTGCTTTGCTTTAGAATTATGCTTTTAGATCTCTGTATAGTTGAGACTAAGCATAGTATGTTTTGTTTTCAGCGTTTTAAGAGTTGTGAATTGGATTACGACGCTGAATTAATGTATTGAGGTTGAGAAAATACCAAACTTAGGTGTGTTATGTAACATATATTGTACCCCTTGGAATTTATATATAAATGTGATGTTTTGTGTTGTGAAAGTTTATTTGTGTTAAGTACATCATTTAATCACTTAAATTTATGTCTATAATGATTGAATGGATGTCATCAAGGCTTGAAGTTTATCGAAATTGCAAAAATCTGGAAATTGAACCAAATCAATAGAGCCCGCCGACGGCGCCCTCGACGCCGCCAACGGTGGATTTTTCCCGAGAGTTATGTTTAAATTTTAATAGAGCGCACTGACGGCGCTGAACACCCCGCCGACGGTGAGCTCGTCAAAAATAACCTTTAGCCACTATTTTGACTAGTCATCTGCCACTATTCATCATCCCCTTCCTCCTAAAAATGCAATTTTTGACCTAGGGCTTGAGAGATTTTGGATTTGGGGCGATTTTAAGACTTTTTGACACCGGACTTGATCATCTCTAGGTAAGAGCTTCACTCCAAACTAAAAATATTTGATTTTCACCATGAATTTCTTCCACATTGAGGAGATCCAAAAGTTTGAGAGTGTGAAGAAAACATTGGGAAAAAATTCATGGATCTTAATGTTGAACTCTTAAAATTACTTTTGGAAGCCATTATTTGAATATTTGAAGTATATTTTGGAATATTTTTTATAATTGTGATTTGATTGAAATGGTTCCACATCAAAAGAGACAAATTGAGTTCGAAGAGTCTCGCTTCATTAATGTGAAGGCTCAATCAAGATTTACTTTAGTATTTGAAAGAAAGAAGTGTATACATGATCGAGTTTTTGAAAGTCCGGGAGGAGAAATTGAACGAGTTATTGCCGAGCGGAGGTGAGAAAACTTCTGTTACACCACCAATAAAGCCGTTGCAAATATTGTGAAGGAATTCTACGCCAACGTATTCTATTCTGAAGACGGAATCATTCAAGTATGGGGATTTTCTATTGAATTTAATGTCGCCCGCATCAACACCTTATACGAAGTCCCAGACTCTTATAGCTACCATTATGAATCCTTCAGTGCTATGAAAGGCCCTCTGAATGATGTGATCAACTTTCTCACTGATGGGAAAGGAACGTGGAAGATTAAGCAACGAGAACGGATAAATTTTTCTGCTTGCATGTTAAATGCCACCTCTAAAGCGTGACACTATTTTATTTCCTCTACTCTGTTACCGACTTATCACCATAGTGAGGTAACTAGAGATATAACTATTCTAAATTTCTGTATTTAGAATAATAGAATTATAAATATGAGGAGAATTATTTTTAAGAATATATTGACTACGATAATGAGTGAAATAAGTAGAGGTCTAGGACATCCTGACCTTATTTATGCACTTTGCCAACTTTCTGGAGTGGAAGCTGGAGGAGATGAGGAATGGGTTTACCTTATGAAACCCATAGTAAAGCTAATTTGAAAATTTATGAATCACATGAGAAATGGAGAACTGGAAGTAGAAGTCAAGAACCTTCTACTAGTAGAGATGTCCCCTCTACAAGTTATGACCTTCCACCTTCTAGTTCCCCTACTTTGACTAATTTGATGAATGAGTTAACCTTGTAGTGGAAGAGCATAAAATTAATAAATGAAAGGATTGGAGGTTTAGAGCGTNATAGTTGAGACTAAGCATAGGATGTTTTGTTTTCAGCGTTTTGAGAGTTGTGAATTGGATTACGACGCTGAATTAATGTATTGAGGTTGAGAAAATACCAAACTTAGGTGTGTTATGTAACGTATATTGTACCCCTTAGAATTTATATATAAATGTGATGTTTTGTGTTGTGAAAGTTTATTTGTGTTAAGTACATCATTTAATCACTTAAAATTATGTCTATAATGATTAAACGGATGTCATCGAGGCTTGAAATTTATCAAAATCGCAAAAATCTGGAAATTGAACCAAATCAATAGAGCCCACCGACAGCGCCCTCGACGCCGCCGACGGTGGATTTTTCCTGAGAGTTATGTTTAAATTTCAATAGAGCGCACTGACGGCGCTGAACCCCCCGCCGACGGTGAGCTCGTGAAAAAACACCTTTAACCACTATTTTGACCAGTCAACCACCACTATTCATCATCCCCTTACTCCTAAAAATGCAATTTTTGACCTAGGGCTTGAGAGATTTTGGATTTGGGGGCGATTTCAAGACTTTTTGACTCCGGACTTGATCATCTCTAGGTAAGAGCTTCACTCCAAACTAAAAACATTTGATTTTCACCATGAATTTCTTCCACATTGAGGAGATCCGAAAAGTTTGAGAGTGTGAAGAAAACATTGGGAAAAAATTCATGGATCTTAGTGTTGAACTCTTAGAATTACTTTTGGAAGCCATTATTTGATTATTTGAAGTGTATTTTGGAATTTTTTTTATAATTGTGATTAAATTGAAATAGCTCCACATCAAAAGAGACAAATTGAGTTCGATGAGTCTTGCTTCATTAATGTGAAGGCTCAATCAAGATTTACTTTAGTATTTGAAAGAAAGAAGTGTATACATGATCGAGTTTTTGAAAGTCAGGGAGGAGAAATTGAACGAGTTATTGCCGAGCGGAGGTGGGAAAACTTCTGTTACACCACCAATAAAGCCATTGCAAATATTGTGAAGGAATTCTACGCCTAGCATTATGAGTCCTTCAGTACTATGAAAGGCCCTCTGAATGATGTGATCAACTTTCTCACTGATTGGAAAGGAACGTGGAAGATTAAGCAACGAGAACAGATAAATTTTTCTGCTTGCATGTTAAATGCCACCTCTAAAGTGTGACATTATTTTATTTCCTCTACTCTGTTACCGACTTATCACCATAGTGAGGTAACTAGAGATAGAGCTATTCTGAATTTCTGTGTTTAGAATAATAGAATTATAAATATGAGGAGAATTATTTTTAAGAATATATTAAATACAATAATGAGTGAAACAAGTAGATGTCTAGGACATCCTGACCTTATTTATGCACTTTGCCAACTTTCTGGAGTGGAAGCTGGAGGAGATGAGGAATGGGTTTACCTTATGAAACCCATTAGTAAAGCTAATTTGAAAACTTATGAATCCCATGAGAAATGGAGAACTGGAAGTAGAAGTCAAGAACCTTCTACTAGTAGAGATGTCCCTCTACAAGTTATGACCTTCCACCTTCTAGTTCCCCTACTTTGACTGATTTGATGAATGAGTTAACCTTGTAGTGGATGAGCATAAAATTAATAAATGAAAGGATTGGAAGTTTATAACGTTGACATGATTATGATAGTGAGTGCCTTCAGAGGCATTCAAATTTTGAGGTAGCTTATTACGAAGCTCAGGCCCAACACTACAGAGGTGAGCCTGATGTTACTTTCCATGAGTGCCCCAGATATACTCAGTATCAGCCCAATCCACCTGATGATCAAGGAGACAAAGACATAGTTTGGGATTTTGATATTTGATAGAATTGATGTACTTGTACTTGTACTTTTATTTTTGTGATCTTTTGTAATAGAAATGGATATTTGTGTGTATTTGGACTTTCATTTTTATTATTATGTTGTACATGGATGATTTTTAATTATTGTTATAATGTTAGTATGGTAGTTAAATTTGCATGTGTAGTATAATAGATGTTGAGTAGTATTTTGTAATGTAATGTGATTTTTATTTCACATTTTGATTGTAATTTTTTGGTTTAGTATTGTGGTTGTGTTAGGAAATATTGTACTTGTTTAATGTTTTAATTTTATACTTATTTCAAAATTTCATTACCCAAAAATTTCTCTAATGATTTATATGTGTAAAAAACTCATAATATTATAGACCAGCTGAAGTAGAAATTTTGAGAGGGGCTGCAAAAATTTCAGAATAATGAAAATGCCTAAAATACTGAGGTATGATTTATATTTAGAGTTTTTCTTTCCACCTGTATCATTTTATATTGCAAAATTTAAGTTTGGGAGAGGGAAGAAAAAGAATAACTATTATATGTCCTCTATTTAATTATTTTCAAAAATTATTTATATGATTTAATGTAGTGAATTTAATTCAAGTAACTATATTTTGTAGCTATTTAAATATTATGGTAGATTTAAATAAATATTTTTGTAATGAAAATTAATTTTGTAACTTAAGATATTTAAATTCAATCTAGCCAATTGATTTATTAAAATATGTTGAGTTTTACAACTAAAGTGAAGATCACATCCAAGATTCAGGGAGGTCAAAGCCCTTGAAAATTGGGTGCAAATAAATAGAAAAATAAAATTATCGGGCGAAGAATTGGAGATTTTAGAGTGACAGACTAAAATCTTCAATTCGGTCCTATCGTTTAGGAGTTGAAGTGTAGATGTTAGCCCTCAGGCAAGGGGAACGTGGGAGCTTCGAAGTGAGAGCCGGTATCCTCCCAGCCTAGCCGCAGATTCAGTAAACAAGTGTAGGATTACTCAATGTTCTTTATGCTTGGACCAAAGGGTAAAGAATAGGTATGCTTCTATTTGACACAATACAAATTTAACTGATTCACTTTATACACTCACTATAATTTATTGATAAGGAGAATGATGCTTTCTTATATATTGAATATGACATTAAAAACCTCATTAGTATAATGAGTTATTTAAGAGTTATTAAACATTATATATTTATTTCAATTGCCTATTAGTGACAAATAAGCAAATTGAATTCCATTATTGCGATTAAAGTATTTCTTTTTCTAAAATATTAGTTCGTAGTTCTAATATTACTCCCTGTAGAGCCCTATATTACTTGAGCGATACATATACTTGCGTTGATAAGTGTGACTTTACAATTATTGAATATTTTATACATCTATCTTTATAGAATCTATAACTATTATTAAGTTTTGGTACAGTTGCTGAGCAATTAAATCTTTTAGCAGCAATATTAAATACTTATATTTTTAAACATATATAAAGTCTCTGTCAACTCGCTCTATTCCAGCAAATGAAGGAACAAAGCTACCATCAGTATTTATTTTGACCCATGGTGGTTTAGGTTTTCTCCATTCCTCTTGTTGTATTCACTTTTTCTTATATTGTGTGGCAGAGTTACTCTTCAGCCAATCTATGCTTGTTTGGCAGATTGAATTTTCAGAGTTTACTGATTTTTATAATATATGCAATACGATTTGATGAAATCTCCAACTCAGATATTATTTTGTTATCTTGTGTTGACCTCACTTTTGGTTGAGGTTTAGTTTTTTCCTCTTTAGTAGCCTAAGGTCTAACCATAGGACTTTCCTATTGACTATTCTTAGAAAACTAGAAAAGGCACCCTCACCATTAGAAATCCCAAACTCTTCTCTACTCAACTTGAAGTTCCACATGTTGGTCTCAACCTCTAAATACTTAGTAGGTCACTATGGGGGAAACTCAAGATGAGTCACCCTTAGGACTGTTGGATCTTAAGGTTGACCGTGGGTGTTGGTCTGGAGCTAATTCACTCACTACACTCATCTACACTCACAATCACTCACAACGTTGAACTCAAACTTCTAGCCTAGACACCTTGATCTTTTTGGGATACTCATGTAGATGGTCCCCTAAACCTACCAGCCCTAGGGCTATAGTTTGGCTAAGACCACTATGTAGAGGACCCAAAATGGGGTTTCCATTGATCCATGGATTATTTGTGATGGTTGGTATCTCAACTCTGCCAAAATACCCATCTTAGTCTTTTACTCTTTAAACACCCCCAAATTACCAAACTACCCCTCTATAGCTCAAAATCCAAAAAATTCCAAAACTTCCCAGAAAATCCCAATAAATCCCAAGTATTCCCAATTTCATTTCTATCAAGTACCACATGATCCAATTTGGCCAATTTGACCATCTTTATCAAAAATCCCCAAATTTGCCTTTAAAGACCTAAATTTCCCCAAATCCAACTCAAATGTCCATCAATTTGTTCTCAATAGACCCCAATTCCAATCCTAAACTCAAATTCACTTTTGATATAACCAAAATAAACCAAGTCCAAGCTCAATTGGCCCATGATTTGAGCCCAATTTTGATTTAAAACAAAACCCCAATTTTGACCATATGACATAATCTCACCAAATTGAACTTATAGCCTAGTCAATTGGCCCCAATTAATATTGAAAAATCTTCCTAACATTCCTATACATCAAAATAAACCATCAATTGGCCTTGTTGAAGCCTCATATCCATTTGATTTTGGCCTAAATCCAAAATTCCCAAATTTAGCCCCAAATTGGCTAAGTCCCAAAATTTCACCCAATTGATATCCTTAACCTCCAAATTGGCATCCAATTAATGTTGAAAACTCTTCATAGGGTCCCCATTGAACATTTAAAACAATATATTTGGACTTAACCCAAGGTTAATCCAAGCTAGACCCAAACCTAGCCCAACATGACCAAATTGACTAAAAACCAAAATTCCCTGAAATTGACCTACTAATTGAACTCAAAATCACTTCAACCCTTCACCAAAAATATTCATAACAATCATCTACACAATTTTGATCAATTAATTGGGTCAATTGACATGGCTAACCTAGCCAAAACCCAAGTCTTGGTCATTTCCACCCACTTAGACCCATGCACTAAATGTGACCTAACCACCCTAAAGTCAGCAAATTAACTCCATCACAGCCATTAGTTGGACTTAGTGACCTGTCCAAACACCATGAAACCACCTAAATCAAGCCATGGAACAAAGTTCCCCCAAATTAAGGGATATTATTTCAAAAAATGCACATGCTTAAGATATCTTTGCCAAATCAAAGCACATTTGCATTAAATTGTTGTGATGGATTCCTCTGGGTTCCCTGAGCTCCTAGCCACCTCCCTAGCTAGCCAGCTAGCCTAGTGGTCGGTGAAACTCAAAACTGAGAGCCACCCCCATGGCACCTCACCCAAATCAAACCTAGAAGCCATCTCATCCAAATCAAATTGAAGAGCTTCTCTGCTTTCCACCTAAACACCACAATGCACCCAAACTTGTGCCCTGAGAACCACCCCATGACCATTTTTATAAAAACTCACCTCCACAGCCATGGGAGGTGTGCTAAATATTTCTCAAAGAGAGCCTCCTAAATCACTCATAGAGCTTACTTGAGATCTCCACAACCCATTCCAATCACTCCACTGCCTTGATTCCCCCTGTACAACCCTAATTTTGAACTTAAAAATTAGGGCAGAAACATGACATCTCTCAAAACTCCCCCAAACTTCAATTGCTTGTGCTCACACCTTCACAACAGCAAGAGAAGACAAGGCCTCATCAAATTACCCTCTAAAATAGCCTCCACCATAGCTCTAGACCAACACCTAAAATCGAGCTTAGTCGAATTCATACCTAGACCTTACACCAAGATCAGGGACTCAATCCCTATCCTCCTTAGACCCTAACGAATGTGCCGAGCACCTCTGATTGAAGACTCCCATCTCAAAGCAAAGGTATAAAAGTTCTCCTTCTCTCGAACTTATTTTGATTCTCCATTTACTTGGGCTTGATTTCATGACACATTAGCCGTGTGGAGGTGTTTGTCTCACTAAGATGTGCATTTTAAGAAAAAAATTCACTTAATTTGGTTGAGAAATGAGAGAGATCTTAAGCCTTGAAGGTGGACGGCTCTCGGCCTATGCCATTGTGGGCGATGACCACGGGCAGTCCGATCACACATGTATCAAATGGATGGCCAAGATGAAGCCGGACAACACTTCTTTACATAAACAGCGGGACGCGTGGCTGCTGGCGTGGACGACAGCGTCAAATATGAGCGTGCCGCATGGAGTTTCGGAGCTGCCTAGGATCTACATGGTGCCGCATGGATAAGTAGAAAATAGTTTGTATTTATTTAAACTCCCCTAACTTAGAAAATCCATAACTTTGTGTAGAAAAATTACAAAAATAAAATAAAAATACCCACTTGCTCAGTGAATAGAGTAGACTAATGTGAAATAAATTTCAAGTCCATTTGATGCATATTATGTTTTTAATTAATTAAACACTATTTGGGATCATTTAAATCTCTATGCATATTGATACATTATCTTGGCTTGAAATTTTCACATGTTATAGCCTCTGTCAAGGGAAACATCCTCTAATTTTTTCAAAGTCAGAGGAGGATCCTATAAAGAGATCCATATTTTTTAAATTTTTGCACATTATTTCCTTAAAATAATTATGAAAATTAACATATTGATTAGAAAATTCTAATAAAATTTTGGAAGGTTCACTATGACAAGAGGAGCTTTTGGAAATAGTTCCATGGGTCAAATCATTTAAAATGCACTTAAATTTTATAAAAACTAAATCACTAAGATAATTAATTTTGGAAAATATAAACATTTAAATGACTTTATTTTTGGTATTCACTGTGATTTATGATCCAGAGAACTCATCATAAAAATTTCAAACTACTTTGAGTTCATTTGACAACTAAAGTTGATTTTTAAAGATAAATACCACTTTTGGCATTTAAATAAATTTTTAAAATCAAAATATAACTAAAAAAATTATAAAATTTAGTTTATTTGAGTTCTCTGCAGTATTTTCTAAAAATAAAATAATATTTAGGATAAAAACTTGATTTTTAGCCTATTTTAAATATTTAAAATAATTAAAAATTCATAAAAATCACAAAAATAATAAAACTCATGAAAATGTTCTAAATTGCTTCCTAATCACTTAAGAACAATTAGAATATTTTTCACGATTTTCTAAATAAAGATATTAAATTTCGAAACTTAAAAATAATTTTTAAAGGCTAAAAATGAGTTTTTCACTAAAATAATTTCAATAAATTAAATAAAAATCAAACAAATATGAAATTTGCTCCTCTAGGTTCTCTAACCTCAGAAGGATTTTTCAAAAATACAAAACTTAGTTTTCATCATTTAAAATATTTTATTTTTATTAAATAACCCAAAATTTAAAATAATTTTGATAAATCACAAAGAATTCAAAAATTCTTGAAATTTTGTCTAAAGGCTTCTCTAGCCTATGTCTATCTCCATTTAAAATTTTAAGGGTTTAGAATTTACCTTGGTCAAGTTATGAATTTTCTTTGAAAAATCCTTTTTTTTGCATGAAAAAAATTATATAAATTAAATTAAATTTTCAAAAATCACATTTTCTCCTCTGATGTCTTAATTGACCCATGAATAAGATAGGATAAAAATTTCAAAGTCATTTAAAATGAATTTGACAAATTATGAAGTGTTAAAGCCTTAGGGGCAAATGTGTAATTTTAGGAATTTAGCCTTGATTAATATTGAGGCTTAGGTCAAGGAGAGAAATGGGTAACCTTTGATCTTAGTCAATTTATTTGATGCTCGAAACACAAGTGGTTAATTGGTAGAAACCAATCTTACTTTCCTCATTAAAAAGACAAGTTAATAAATTTCTAAATTATTAAAATTTGGAAGTTTATTAAAATTAAATGATCTTGGACTTAGGGGTATGACTTTTGAAGCCAATAATTAATCAATTTAATACTCCTATTTTGATTTTCAAATAGAATCCAAATCATGAATCATGACCACTTAAAGTTTAACCCTTTTTCAAAACTTATTAAGACACTCACCTAGGTCTTAAGGGCTTAGTGGTGACTTAGGCTAAATAAAAAATTGATTAAACAAGGATTAGAGAATCAAACATAATTAAATCAAACATCCTTGAAACACCACTAAGCCCAATTAGGATTAAAAAATTGGCTAAGTGTTCAAATTACACTAACTTGGCTCTTTAAGGGTCTTCGCCCACATAATTTTCAAATTAAATGATAAGTAATAATTACCCTATTCTTAGGGATAATTG
>NEWO01002192.1:0-10788 GCA_003013225.1 Phalaenopsis aphrodite
GATTGAGAGCTTGACGATTGTTGACGATAGCCAAAACTTGACATTGTTGGCAGACCTTGTGCCATAAGCGGCAACCGACAATGAGGAGAACATAGTCATCAAATCAACCAATCATTTCGAGACTCAGCATGAAAGTTCTAATAGATGTCAGATGCTATCAAGATTCCTTACTCGCATCTTGGATGAGGTTGAGGTTGCACTGGCTTGGCGAGATGAGGATCTCGGTGTGGTGTTAGAGGAAATGGAAGGGGAGGCAGTCAATCTTTGCCAAGAAGTTGTTGAACTATGAGAAAATGCTTGTATGTTCAGGGTCCATTCTGAGGTAGACCGAGCAAACTAGTTTAAGCTTTGTGGTGAAATAATGTATAGGAGGTTGGTTATAAAGAGTTTGGTCTTGGCTGAGAAGATGAGGATCAGTTTGTAAAGTACCAATTGTAAGATTAGATTATGAATGTAATTACCTTTCTAATGAGATAAATCAAATATTTTATTTTTGTTCCATCTCAGTTATTATGTTTAGATGATGTTTTCTCACTAAATCCTCGAGAGGCATTTCCATTTCCACTGGGTCCCTATAATTAGGGGTCAGAGTGGGCGAATTGATAATTATGTTGTCTTCTCTCAGGGTTATGTCGCTCAACTTTTTAAGCTTGTTCTTCTCTTCGATTCATTTTTTTCTGATGGCTCCAAAAAAACTCTCTTGACTTTTGCTCTAGTAATTGTCACTAAATGATCAATAGTGTCTCCATTCAATGTTGTCTTATGACCACCCAGCCATCAAGTTTAGAGCTACTCGTCGAGATTAGAGGGTGACAACACATTTGAGGAAGTTTTAGTGTTTTATCAAAACAAGATTTGATATGGCTTGCAATTGCATTAAGTCGAAAGCAGAGGGCTATTTTTTTCGATACAAGGTCATTTTAGCTCAAAACAAGCTAAACTCGATCACGGTGATAATTACCTATTTTATTTTCTACTAGAGAAAGAGAATCCTGTTGTCCACTGATTTATTCAGTCACATGTTTTCCTTTGATGTAGAGTTGAATGGCTAAATCCAATTTGGGATGGTTAGCCAGTTTCAATTTTCCATCTTTAAAATAAGGTTAAGGTCAAAAAAATATAATTTATTCATTGCCTCATTATCTAAGAGTTAGGCATTAGGCCCATGATGAAATTTAATGCCTTCAGAAATAAAAATGGAACAAACTATTCCCAAGTTGAGGGGATGATATCAACCAAAAACTTCTCTTAGTTCTCTAGTGCACTAATTCATTAAATGTGAACCACATCATGTTCCCAATAATTTTTGGCCAGATGATAGTGGACAAGTGGGCCACCTCTGACATTGCAGGGGTTAAGAGAAAGAAAGAAGTTGCTGCTAAGATGGCCCAAAAGAGGGTCAAGGCTAAGGCTAAAGTGAAAGGAGCCTCTGGGTTGGAAGGGGCAATTACTGGTGGAAGATCAATAGCGGTTCATGATGGCACAGTTGATTTTGTAGATGAAGATTTTATTTACTTAATTTTATGACAACAATGATGATCAAAAATTTCAACTGGTGAGCTAACCATAATTATAAGGAGGCATTCAACTCATGCTAACCTTGTTGCATATCTTTTGGATGCAGCTCCTTCAGGTTAGTGAGAATTTGAGGGGCCATCCGACTGGGCCAATGATGGTGGTGCTGAGGAAGAATCTTTTAAGGAAGGGATAAGAGCACCATCAGTTGCTCCTCATCAAGTTACTTCATTCATTGATTCAAGTTGGCATGCCTCTACTGCCCAGACCTAGTTTGAAATAGATTCAGAGGTTGGATCTCTAGAGCAAGTACAACAACAAGCGAGGAAGGAGTCATTTACTGAGTCAGCTCCTCCACCCCCTCCTTCATATTAAAAGAAGATGATTAGTTCCCTAGTTAATTGGGTTTTTTCTTAAGGTCAAAGGACCATAATCTATAATATGTTGATGGTTGGTACACGACTATCAGTTAGGCAATGAACTAATATAGCAATTTATCATCGGCTGAGGCCTACACATCCACCTTTATGGAGGTGATCTGGTCAATCTCATTTGTAAAATCTCTTTGGTCACTTGAGTGACCTGAACTGTACAATAAGGATAATTGATAACTCTTAAAAAGATGGTAGGCTTTCAACCTCCAGTCGATGTCACTGGACTCTAATGAGATGAGATGGGTTATTGTTGTATAATGGGCAAAGACTAAAACCAGACTTGCTAAGAAGTCTGAAAAGTAAGTGTTAGTGGCTGAGAAGAAACTGATTGCAATGAGTAGGAGATTACTGCATTGAATAGGAGATTACTACTCTTTCAGATCTTTTATCGATTTCTAAGAAAGAGAATCAGAAGTTGAAAGTGAAGTTGACAATGATGAAGATCGAGGAGGAATTCTTTGAGTAAGAAAAGATTCTAAGTGAGCAACTTCTAGTTGAATTTTATTGTCAACTTGATCGACCCACGCCTTTCACATGAAGTTAAGCACATCTTGTTGCTGCCTTCACGGGAGTAACCACCGAACTCACCAATGGGGAGGGAACTGGCATACGTCAATTTTATGTGATTTCACCAACATTTTATCATGCATTTTACCTATTATTTTTACTTATTTCTCACAAATTTACACTTAAGAATGGCTTTTGTTAGTCTTGTGTAGGTTATAAGTGTTGAATAGGAGCATTCTGGAATGAGTAAAACCAAAGTAAAAGTTGCCTAAAGAGACGTGACTACACCTGAGAGGTGCAACCATGCCAAGTGATCTATAATAGCAGCATGGCCACAGATGGATGTAGCATGCCCATGTAAGAAATTTAAACCTATAGCGTGTTGATACCGAGATTGGGGGTGAACACGCCACCTGATAAGAAGTTCTACGTGAGCAGGAAATCTTCTTGGAAAGAAATCTCCTTGCTAAATTAGTGTATTTTGATATAAGAATGTTTTTTATGGCTTCATGAGAGAAGTGGAGATATCTGGGATGGAAGGTGGTGGAGAATATGAGAGAATTTGTGTGCTTCCCTTAATTTTTTATTCTCTCTTTTGGGTTGAAACCTCGAAGGGTTGGGTATTCAACATTGAGTTCTTTTGAGATTTGAGGAGTTTTTGTATGAAGGAGAAATGTGTTGCTCTTGTGGGAGAGTAGAAACATTTATTATATGTTTCACTTTATTTTGTATATTTCAATGAAGATCTATATGTACTATTTGTTGTTTTCTATACAATGTGAGGCTAAACTCTTCTTTTGTGTCTCTGTTTTGTACAAGTAGTGGCCTTTATCGTGATTTTCTGAGATGTTTTTCCAATAGCACTTTCACTTCTTTTATGTCCTATGTTGTTAGTTAAACTTTGTATTTCATTTTAATTATGGTCTAGAAAATTAGGTTGTTAAAATATTTCTTGAAGCTATGACCTCTTATAGTTGTGTAGTGGATATGAATGAGTTAACCACAAAATCTTAAGAGGATTTACATATTCCGGTAGAATATTGCAAACTTCTTAAGGGAATTCTGTTGGGATTGAGTGAGCCTCAACTTCACAGATTCTAATCCTCATTTTACTAAAATATAAGCATAAGAAGAACTTTCTATCCTTGGTTAACATTTATCATGTTGGAAAATATTTAGGAACACTAAGATCCATCCTCATCACTCTTTAAGACTTCTGAGATTTTCTCCACTTTTCTATTTTCTACTATCAGCAATCTAATCTACTTTTATTAAATTTAAGGACATAAACCTTTTTTGCATGAGTAATTTTTTAACTGTTCTTCATGGCATCGATGTGTGGACTCTTAAATAACATATCACTTAACACATATACTTGCATTGTACAACCTACTTACTTCACAAAATGTTTAGACGCTTCAAGTTGTTGGCATCATTGCTGAGGAAAGACATTAATAATTATTCTTAATTTTAGGAGAATTGTATTTGATAAGATTAAGATCTAGGTTTAACTCTTTTTTTTTCTTGTTTCTTATTTTCTTTTATTGTTTTTTGGATTGTGTTACAATTTTTTGTTTCTTGCAGGCGCTGAAAAAATTAAAAAGACAAAAAGTGTCTACTTTTTTCCTTTACATATAATGTATGTTTTGTATGAATGTTTGTTGATTTATTCATGTGGGTCACTGTGATTGTCTACTTATTTGGATTTTATCGTGTAGGTTGTCAAAGTCCATCAACATTGTTTGTTTGTATGCATAGGGGAGTGATCCTAGTTGTCTATATGCAACGGTATAACAATGACTTTGATGATCTTTCTTTACTTATGTCATCTTACTTTGTAAGAGAATCAAAAACTTGATCCTGGAGAAAATAAGAACTTAACATTTTAATTTATACATATATTGGGATACTATGCAAGTATACATATCACTATCAAATAATATAGGATTTTTTTATGAAGAACTGAATATCGAACCCACAGGAAAAATACGCAATATGCACTATTGATTAACAAACTTTCTATTTTAAAAAGACAATTACTTAAACTATAGATATTTTAACAGTAAGTAAAATTCAATTCTATTTGGTATTTTTGATATTTTGACAAAACAATAAAAACTTCTAAAGATAACTTGAGTTTATGTAAAAGAAAAATACTAAATATGAAATTATCTTTCTCCTTATCATGAATCCGTAATAAATATAGGAATTTTATTGTGGAAGTATGCAAATTTTGTTGTGCCAAATAAGAGCAATAATATTCTTTACCCTTACTAGAGATGCTATAAAGAACATTGGTTAATTTAAAGTTTGAATACTTCTGAAGACCGGCTAGGCAAGGAAGAAACCAGCTCTCACTCTAGAGTTCCCTCGATTCCCTCCACCTTGGGGCTAACATCTCGTATCAGAACCTAAAACAATAAGACAAGTTGGGGGTTTTAACCTGTCATTTTAAAGTCCTCTAACTGTACACCCGTAAATGATTATTTCCCTATTTATTTACACTAAATCATATAAATTACATTCTCATTCATACAACCTCATGTGATTCTTTCCAATTGTTGACTGATAAAATACCAACCCGGTTTTTACATATTCTCACAACAAATTTTAACATCTGGATAGGCCACATCAAGAAGTAAAAGAAGTACATGGATTTAAATCATCACAACTTCTTCCAACATTAAATATCAATACTCTCTACAACTTCTATCCAAACATTAATTACTTATCATTTTAAGGAGAAAGATAAAGAAAACTACTCAGAATCCATGGAGAAAAAAAAATCACACTTTAGTTTAAAAGTATAAATCATTGTCAAACCAATAAGAAGTCTCGACTAAAACCAAAGGTAGTTTAAAAATAAAGATAAAAACTTATCTCGAATTCTCCACCAAACACTTGAAGTTCCTTTGAATCTCTTCTCTTTTATAACACTCTAGACTCTCACAAAAAAAATAAAATTAAAAAGGATAAAGTAAATTTTTATGGTGCCTAAAAATCTCTCTAAAACTCTCTAAAAAACTCCCCCCTTCCAGTACTTTTCAGAACTTTCAAGCACACTTTAAAAAGTCTCAACTTTTTTCTTTTATAAATCTTCAAGAGGTGTCTTGATAACTCTTCAAAATGTGTCCTAATTTGATGTATTCTCCAAAGAATGCCTTCTTTCACAAGTCTTTTCATAATATTTTCATTTATAGTGGTCATAACCACCTTCATTAGCCAATAGGTGCCTCAAATGTCCCCTCAAGATTCAGGAAAATGAAGTAAACCATCAAATAATTGCCTCTAGTACTTAAGTGTGTAGCCTATGACACTTATGCACGACCTTCTCTGTTTCACCAGCACTTATGCTTTGGATCTGGTGCTATGTGCCAAAACATTTTAGCATAATTTTCACCTTTTTGCTCCAAATTTAATCCTTTTTCACTCATTTTAGCATTTTCCCCTTACATTTGTTGGATAATATATCGTCTGTAGAATCCAGCATGTCCTAAAAAACTCCTAATTTCCCTTACATTTGTTGGATAAGGTATATTGGCGAGCACTTAAATTTTAGCATGATCTACTTCCATACCATTTTTTGATATTTTACGTCCTAATACAATTCCTTCTGTTTCCATAAATTGGCATTTTTCTTAATTAAGGACTAAATTTGTTTCTTCACAGTACTTAAGAACTGTTGATAAATGTTCTAAACATGATTCAAATGAAGTTCCAAATACTAAAAAATCATCCATAAATATTTCAATCTCTTTTTCAATTAAATTACAAAAAATTGTCATCGTACATCTTTGAAATGTAGTAGGGGCATTACATAAACCAAAGTGCATTCTTCTAAAAGCAAATGTATCTTCTGAACTGGTAAAAGTTATTTTCTCTTGATCCTTAGAAGTTATTTGTATTTGGTGATTACCAGTATATCCATCCAGAAAACAAAAGTATTTATGCCCAGCTAGTTTATCCAACATTTGATCTAGAAAGGGTAGTGGAAAATTATCTTTCCTAATGGCAAGATTTAATTTTCAATAATCAATGCATATTCACCACCCTGCGACTTGTCTAGTAGGTATTAACTCATTATGTTCATTCACAGTCACAGTTACTCATCCTTTCTTTGGAACGCAGTGAATTGGACTAACTCATGCACTATCTGAAATAGGGTAACTAATTCTAGCTTCTAAACACTTTAAAATTTATTTCTTTACTACTTCTTTCATTATAGGATTCAATATCATTTGAGGATCAGCTTTGGGTTTGTAGTTATCTTCCATATGAATTCTATGCATACAAATTGAAGGACTAATTCTTTTAATATCAGCTATTGTCCATCTAAAAGCGTTCTTAAAATTTTTTAAGATTTTCATCAACCTTTCTTCTTCTTCCATCATTAACTTTGAGGAAATTATAACTGGTAAAGTAGAGGAATCACCTAAAAAGGCATATTTTAGATGATCAGGAAGCAATTTCAACTCAAGTTCTGGAGGTTTTTCTATTGATGAACAAAATGATTTCTCTTTTTCTAACGTGTCTAAAATTTCAAAAATTTCTGGAACATAATTTGAATCTTCCTGAAAAAGATCTTCACATAGATCTAATTCCCTTCTTGCTCTTATTCCAAATCTTTTACTTCATATTTTTCTTCATAATTGATTTTGAAATGGCATTCACTCAGATACCGTATAACATCTATTCTATAACATTCATCATTTTTATCTTTTGCAGGATATTTCATTGATCTTGAAATATTAAAAGTAACAGTTTAATCATTGACGTGCATTGTTAATTCCCCATTCTGCACATCTATCATTGCTCTTCCTGTGGTTAGGAAAGGTCTCCCCAAAATGATAGGTATCTGTTTATCTTCTTTCATATCCAGCACAATGAAATCAATAGGAAAGATAAATTGATCCACTTTCACTAGGACATCTTCTATAAAGATAAATCAAAAGGAATTCTGTTGTGGAAGTATGCAAATTGTGTTGTGCCAAATATGAGAAATAATATTTTTTACCCTTACTAGAGATGCTGTAAAAAAATTGGCTAATTTAAATTTTGAATAGTTCTGAAGACCGGCTAGGCAGAGAAGATACTAGCTCTCACTCTAGAGTTCCCGTGATTCCTACCACCTGGGGGCTAACATCTTGTATCAGAGCCTAAAACAATAAACCATGTTGGGGGCTTTAACCTGTCACTTTAAAGTCCTCAAACTCTACACCCTTCAAAAATTATTTCCCTATTTATTTGCACTAAATCATATGAATTATATTCTCATTCATACAACCTCATGTGATTCTTTCCAATTGTTGACTGAGAAAATACCAACCTTGTTCTTACATATTCTCACAACAAATTTTAACATCTAGATAGGACAAATCAAGAAGTAAATGAAGTGCATGGATTTAAATCATCACAACTTCTTCCAACATCAAAGATCAATACTCTCCACAACTTCCATCCAAACTTTAATTACTTATCATTTTAAGGAGAAAGATAAAGAAAACTACTCAGAATCCATGGAGAAAACAAAACCAAACTTTAGTATAAAAGTAGAAATCATTCTCAAACCAATAAGAAGTCTCGATTAAAACTAAAAGTAGTTTAAAAACGAAGATAAAAACTTATCCCAAATCCTCCACCAAACTCTTGAAGTTCCTTTGAATCTCTTCTGTTTTACAGCACTCGAGACTCTCACAAGAAAAATAAAACTAAAAAGTATAAAATAAATTTTTGTGGTGCTTTAAAATCTCTCCAAAACTCTCTCAAAAACTCCCCCCTTCCAGCAGTTTTCATAACTTTCAAGCACACTTTAAAAAGTCTCAACTTCCTTCTTTTATAAATCTCCATGAGCTGTTTTGATAACTCTTCAAAATGCATCCCAATTCGATGCATTCTCCAAAGGATGCCTCCTTTCATAAGTCTTTAATAATATTTTTATTTCTAATGGTCATAACCACCCTCTTTAGCCAATAGGTGCCTCAAATTTCCCTTCAAATTTGGCAAAGTGAAGTAAACTTCCAATTAACTGCCTCTAGCACTTAAGCGTGGGGCCTCTAGCGCTTGGGCGCGGCCTTCTCTGTTTCACCGGCGCTTAAGCACCGGATATGAAACTTAGGCGCCAAAACACTTTTGCACAATTTTCTCCTTTTTGCTCAAAATTTTATCTTTTTTCACTTCTTTTAGGATTTTTCATCTTTTTACTTGTACCTGACAGAAAAACACACAAATACCTTCCATTAAAGCGCAATATCTCAAACATAGGTGTAAAATGTGTCTAAAAACTCTATATATTTTAGGTGTATCAGGAAGATGTGTCTGACTAGCCTATTTTGACCCTAAAACTTACTGAACCATTAAACACCTTAGGAGAGCACATTCACTCACTAACACACCCGTTTGCATGGCTAACCCTAACATCCCCATCATGATACCAATTAGGTATTATGTCATCTCTTATATTGAATAAATTAACATGAGTAGAAACTACCCCATTGTAGAGACCAGCACCTTTTAGCTGAGACCTGCCATCATCCAATGGCCAAAACAACCTTTTTGTGGTACTACCTTCTAAGGACCCAATTCTCTACTTTTCAACTTCCTTGAACTTTGTGCAACTTCTAGTATAACTATGTCTCTAATAATTAGACATGGTTTTCCCTTTCTTTTTTAGCACAAAGCTAAGGTGTAGCTTAAATTCTTTGCTCAAAGATTAATCACAACCTAAAATTATTAGCTCAAAAGTTTTTAGCCAAATAATTTCCTCTATCTAAGACTACAAAACATAGGAAAAATATTACCTCATTCACCCAAATTGATGGAGAATCCATGTATGAGGTCTAGGAGAGGTTCAAGGAATTGCTTAAGAGGTGTCCACACCATGCCCTGCTTGATTGGCTAATCATTCAAAGCTTTTATAACAGATTAGCGGGTTTCCTGAAATCCATAATAGATATTGTTGATTAATGTTATTTAGTGTCCAAAACTTTTGAGGAGGCTTACCAATTGATGAAAGAAATGTCCTCAAACTATTTTTAATGACCTCTTAAGGGATTCACACCCAAGAAAGTGGTTATCGTGCATGAATATGACGTGCTAGCTATCCTTGCAGCCCAAGTGACTACTATTGCTAAAGAGTTAAATAATTTTGGAATGAGTCAGTTGCAAAGACTTTCACCCAACGAAGGATTGATCCATGGACTGGTGACAGATCTGAGCAAGTAAACTTTAGAGTTTGTGAATCCTCTAACCATAATCCCTATTCAAAAACCTACAATGCTGGTTGTAGAAACAACCCTAATTTTTAATGGAGCAAAAATCACCAGTAATGAATCCTCAAAACAATCCTGTAGATAACTAGCCAAACCAAGAAAATAACCCCAAATGGCAGTAGTACCCACCAAGTTTTCCAACCAAATTCCCAACCTGTCCAAAAGGAATCACAATTTAAGGAATTATTCGTTCAAAGAAAATCTTGAAACTCAATTTGGATAGCTGGAAACTCCATGAACAATAGATCCCTCTGGGCACTACCTATTAACATTGAGGTTAATCTAAAAGATTAAAATGTAAAGTTGTGTAAGCAAGTCAGGGTGGGGACTGGATAAGAAAGAGAAGGAATCCATAAGAATTAAAGTACCTTTATGAAGTCTCACTTAGAAAAAGTATCCTCTACCATTCAGATTGAACTTAGAGACTTCCACCCCCTCAATGGCTGCAGAAGCCCAGTAAAGATCCTCGTAGTTTCACTAGTCCCTGCGCCATAAGGATTGCATTTCATGAAAAAAGCACTTTGTGAATTAGGAGTTAGTATTAATCTCAGGTCTCTGAATGTTTTCAAGAAACTTAAAAGAGGATAAGTTAAGCATGTTACTTTGACACTTCAACTAGTAGACCAATCTGTGGCTCACTGATACACCTAAAATAAACAGTGTTTTTAAATGCATTTTTATACCTATTTTTTAATTATTGTGCTTTAATGGAAGCTATTTGTGTATTTTTCTTTCAGGTACAAGTAAAAAAGTGAAAAATGCTAAAATGAGTGAAAAATGATCAAATTTGGAGCAAAGCGGTGAAAATTATGCTAAAGTGTTTTGGCGCCTAAACACCAGATCTAGCGCTTAAGTGTCGGTTAAACAGAGAAGGTCGTGCCTAAGTGTCGGAGGCCCCACGCTTAAGAGTCAGAGGCGGTTATTTAGTAGTTTTTTTCATTTGACCAAATTTTAAAGAGATATTTGAGGCACCTATTGACTAAAGAGGGTGGTTATGACTACTAGAAACAAAAATATTATTAAAAGACTTATGAAAGGAGGCATCCTTTGGAGAATACATCGAA
>NEWO01002193.1:13333-28106 GCA_003013225.1 Phalaenopsis aphrodite
TCTTCCCTGCCTAGCCGGTCTTCAAAACTACTCAAACTTTAAATTAGCCAATGGTCTTTATATCATCTCTAGTAAGAGTAAAGAAAAATATTGCTCCTATTTGACATAACAGAATTTGAATACTTCCACAACAGAATTACTATACTTATTACTAATTCATGATAAGGAGAAATATATTTCATATTAAGTGCTTTTCTTTTACGTAAACTCAAGTTACATTTAGAAATTTTTATTGTTTTATCAAAATATCAAAAATACCAAAAAGATTTGAATTTTAATCACTGTAAAAATATCTATAGTTTAAGTAATTGTCTTTTTAAAATAGAAAGTGTGTCGTTTAATAGTGCATTTTGTGAAATTCTCATGGGTTCGATATTTGGGTCTTAATCAAAAGTCCTATATTACTTGATAATGATACATATACTTGCATAGCATCCCAATATATATATATATATATATAAATTAAAATCTTAAATTCTTATTTTCTCTAAGATCAAGTTTTTTGTATTGTTGCAAAGTAAAGAAATATCAATGAAAAATATAATCAAAGAAATTGTTATAGTGTTGCATATAAACAGTCGGGATCAAGTTTTTTGCGTCGTTGCCGGGGAATTGATTGAAAGCAAATTTCTATTTTAAAAAGTCTTATTTAAACTTTAAGAGTTATAGTAGGAATATATTATTATAGTATTTTATTTTTATGTACTTTATTTTATTTTATGTTAGTATATGTGTAGTTCATGTTCTGAAGGACTAGTGCCCTACGATTTTGAATTAAAAAGAACAGTTAAGAAAATCAGAAAAAGCATAAAAGGTTAAAATTTTGAAAAGTCTAAAAACATTAGAGAAATGACAAACCAAAATGATTAAAATGCTGAAATTCATCAAGAATTTAGACCTTTACGAGATTATGCCAACCCTACCGTAGATGACCTTCATTGTAGTATTCAAAAACCTACTATAGTGGCTAATTCATTTGAACTTAAACCTACTTTTATTCAAATTGTAACAAATAATCAATTTGGGGGATCACCAATTGAAGATCCAAATCTACATCTTACCAATTTTCTAGAATTGTGTGCTACATTTAAATATGATGGTGTATCGGATGATGTCATAAGACTTACGTTATTTCCTTTGTCATTGAGGGATAAAACTAAGATGTGATTGAATTTGTTAGCACTTGGATCTATCAGAATTTGGGGTGATTTAGCAGAAAAATTCCTTGTTAAATATTTTCCATCATAAAAAATTACAAAGCTTAAAAATGATATTACATCTTTTAATCAGTTTGAAGGAGAATCTATTTATGAAGCATGAGAATAATTTAAGGAACTCTTAAGAAAGTGTTCACACCATGCTATACCAGATTGGTTAATAATTCAAACTTTTTAAAATGGATTAGCTGGGTCTCTTAGATCTATTATTGATGTCGTTGCTGGTGGTTTGTTGATGTCATAACCATTTCATGACGCTTATGCTTTAATTGAAGAAATGGCTACCAATAATTTCAATGGCCTTCTGAGATGGTGAATATAAAGAAAGTAACCAATATTCATGAATCTGATACATTTAATGTGTTAGCAAATCAAGTTGCTTCAATTTCAAGGAAGTTAAACCAATTTAGATTGAATTTATCTCAACCAATTTCTATGATTGAAGAGAATTCATTAGGTCAAATGGTAGATTCTCAAGCATCATTAGAAATTTTGAATGCCATAAATAACAAGTAGAATAATCATATTCAAATTTTTATAACCCAGGTTGGAAGAACCATCCCAACTTCAATTGGAATAATACTACGGGTGGTAATAATGAGCAATAGGGAAACAATCAAGTAAACCTATTGAGAAACTAAAACAACCAAGGGAATAATAATTATAGATCTACCTATCCTCTAGGTTTCAATAGTATTCCACAATTTAAGGAGAAGAAGTGGTGTTACAAATAGTAAATCAATTATAAAGTCAAGGAGCTACAATTAGAAATATTGAGAATCAACTTGGACAAATCGCATATTCATTTAGTAATAGATCCCAAGGAACACTTTCTAGTATTACTGAAACAAATCCAAAAGTCCAGAATAAAGAGCAAGTAAAAGCCGTTCAACTTAGAAGCAGAAGAGAGTTGGAAGGTAGGGTTCAGAAAGAAACTGAAGTAAAGAGAGAGAAAAATTGAAGAATCAAAAAGGGATGCTCTAAAAGATTCTGAAAGACCCATTTTTTCACTGAAATTTGATTTAGAAAAATCACCACCTTCATTTCCTCAGAGATTTTGTTAACAAAATTTGGATAAACAATTTTCAAAATTTCCAGAATTTTTTAAGAAGCTTACCATTAATATTCCATTTGCTAAAGTCTTAGAACAAATGTCAAGCTATATAAAGTTTATGAAGGATATTCTCACAGGAAAAGGAAGTTTGAAGATAATGAGACTATTACACTTAGTGAGGAGTGCAACACAATTATTCAGAAAAAGCTTACTGAAAAACTTAAAGATCCTGATAGCTTTACTATTCCATTTGCGACATGGGACAGATTTTATGGGAAAGCTTTATGTGATTAGGTGCAAACATTAATCTTATGTCATTATCAATATGTAAAACATTAGGATTAGGAGAAATAACCTCTACTACTGTAACTCTGCAGTTAGCAGATCGTTCTATAACGTTCCCTAAAAGAGTTTTAGAAGATGTTCTAGTGAAAGTGGATCAATTTATCTTTCATGTTGATTTCATTATGCTCGATCTAGAGGAAGATAAAGAGATACCTATCATTTAGAGGAGACCTTTTCTAGCCACACGATGTGCAATGCTAGATGTATAGAAAAGGGAATTAACTATGTGCGTCAATGATCAAACTATTAATTTTAACATTTCGAGATCAATGAAATATCCTGCAAAGGTAAAGATGATGAATGATATAGAATAGAGGTTATAAGATATCTGAGTGAATGTCATTTAAAAACAAATTATGAATAAAAATCTTTATTAAAAGATTTGGAACACGAGCAAGAAGAGGAATTAGATCAATGTGAAGATCTTTTTAAGGAAGATTCAAATTATGTTCGAGAAAGTTTTGAAATTTTGGGCACAATAATAAAAGATAAATCATTTTGTCCATCAATTGAAAAACCTCCAGAACTTGAGTTGAAGTTACTTCCTGATCATTCAAAATATGCCTTTTTTAGGTGATTCCTCTACTTTAATGTTATAATTTCCTCAAAGTTAATGATGGAAGATAAAGAAAGATTAATCAAGATTTTGAAAAATTTTAAGAAAGCCTCTGGATGGACAATTGCTGATATTAAAGGAATCAGTCCTTCAATTTATTTGCATAGAATTCATATGGAAGAGAACTGCAAACCAAAGGCCGATCCTCAAAGGAGATTAAATCTTGTTATGAAAGAAATAGTAAAGAAAGAAATTTTAAAGTGGTTAGATGTTGGAATTATCTGCTCTATTTCAGATGGTGCATGGGTTAATCCAATTCACTATGTTCCTAAGAAAGGAGGAGTAACTGTGATTGTGAATGAACATAATGAATTAATACCAACTAGACAAGTCACAGAGTGGCCAATATGCATTGATTATAGAAAATTAAATCTTGTCACTAGGAAAGATCATTTTCCATTACTCTCTTTAGATCAAATGCCGGATAGACTAGTTTGGCATAAATACTTTTATTTTCTGGATGGATATAATGGTTATCACCAAATATAAATAACCCTGAGGATTAAGAGAAAACAAATTTAACCAGTCCTTATGGTACATTTGCTTTTAGAAGAATGCTCTTTGGTTTATGTAGTGCCCCTACTACCTTTCAAAGATGTATGATAATATTTTTTTGTGATTTAATTGAAAAAGGGATTGAAGTCTTTATGGATGATTTTTTAGTATTTGGAACTTTATTTAACCCATGTTTAGAACATTTATCTAAAGTTCTTAAGCACCGTGAAGAAACAAATTTAGTCCTTAATTGGAAAAAATGTTAATATATTGTAGCAAGAGGACTTGTATTAGAACATCAAATATCAGAAAATGGTATGGAAGTAAAAACGGCTAAAATTCAAGTGATTGTTAATTTACCTTATCCAACAAAATGTAAGGGAAATTAGAAGTTTTTTTAGGATCTGCTGGATTCTACATAAAATATATTAAGGACTATTCAAAAATTGCTAATCGTTTATGTCATTTACTGGAGAAAGATGCAATTTTCAAATTTGATGAAGAGCGCCTAAAAGCTTTTGAGTTATTAAAAGAGAATATAGTCACTACACCAATTATAGTTTCACCAAATTAAGGAAAACCTTTTGAACTGATGTGTGATGCTGGTGATTATGTATTGGAGTTGTTTTAGGACAAGGATATGATAAAATTTTTAAAGTAATTTACTATGATAGTAAAACTCTTATTGAAACCCAAATTAATTATACAACAACTGAAAAAGGGTTATTAGCAATAGTATAAGACTTTGATAAATTTAGATCATATTTAATTGGAACTCATTGCGTAGTGCATAAGAATCATTATGCTATTAAGTACTTAATGATGAAGAAGGATGTTAAACCTAGACTTATAAGATGGATTCTTCTTTTGCAAGAGTTTGATTTTATAATAGTAGATCGGAAGGGAACTGAAAGTCAAATTGCTTATCATTTATCCAGACTTGAGTTAGAAAAACCATTTTGTTTTGAAAAAGAAATTAATGAACACTTTCCAGATTAAAAATTGTTCAATATTAATGAGTGGTGTGTTCCGTGGTATGCCGACATTGTGAACTTTCTTGTTAGTGATATTGTACCCTATGGAATGACATACCAACAGAAGAGAAGATTTATTTCTGAATTTAAGAATTATTTTTAGGATGACCCATTTTTATATAAACAAGGAAAGGATGTGATTATTCGAAGATGTGTACCTTTAGAAGAAACTTATGAAATTATCTAAAAATTTCATAATTCTGTTTTTTGGGGACATTTTTGTGTTGATAAAATAACATACAAAATTTTATAATCTGGATTTTATTGGCCTACTATCTTTAGAGATGTTAATGCTTATATAAAAACTTGTGATAAATGTCAACAAGTAGGCAATATTTCTAGAAGAAATGAGAAGCCCTCAATTATATGCTAGAAATTGAAATACTTGATGTTTGAGGATTAGATTTCATGGGAGCATTTATACCATCTTTCAGAAAATTATATATACTGCTAGTAGTGGACTATTTATCATCCTCATGGAAGTGGTTTGGCTGAATTATCGAATCAAGAAATTGAAAGAATTATGGAAAAATTTGTGAATCCAACAAAAAAGGATTGGTCAGTGAAATTTGACTACGTTTTATGGGCTTATAAGACTGCATACAAAACTCCTATAGGAATGTCCCCATATAGGCGAATATTCCAGAAAGCTTTTCATTTACCACTTTAACTTGAGCATAAAGCATATTGGGTAATTAAAGAGTTCAATTATAATTTAACAGGTGCTGGTTAGAAAAGATTATTATAATTAAATGAGCATGAAGAGATAAGGAATGAGTCTTATGAGAGTGGTAAGATATACAAAGAAAAGATGAAGATGTGGCATGATCAAAGGATTCTTATTAAAAATTTTCATCCAGGGCAACAAGTTTTGCTATATTATTCAAGGTTAAGATTATTTTCTGGCAAACTTAAGTCCAGGTGGATGGGCCCATTTTTTGTAATAAAAGTTCATTCTTGTGGAGCTGTGGATATCAAAGATCCTAAAACTGAGAAAGTATTTAAAGTGAATAGTCATATACTGAAACCTTATTTTATAGGGGATTAGCATAAATTTAATGATCGAATGATGTTGGTTCAACCAGAATAAGTAATGGTTACATCAAGCTGACGACGTAAAACCAAGTGCTTTATGGGAGGTGACCCATAGTTATAAGTGTGTTTTTGCTTTGATTGTTGATAGTGTGTGATTAAGAAAATTTAGGGTAGTATTTTTTAGACTATTATATATTAGAAATGATTTTAAGACTTTATTTAGTGATCTAGACATGCTAATGCTAGAATGAGTATTTGGACGTTAAGTTGACTAGTACAAAATTAAGCACTGGCGCTTAAGCGCCAATATTTAACGCTTAAGCGTGGATGTTAAAAACCAGGTGAAAAAATTCAATTGTTAGAAGCTTTAACTGCCAATTGGTTAATTTAAACGTTTAATGGTAGTTTTAGGACATGACTAGAAGTTATTTGAGGGATTCAGGCTTATAAATAGAAGGGTTTTGTGATGGCTTATCAATATTTTCTACCATATACCACCTCATACTTTATCTTTTTATGCAAATTATGGTCTGACTGAGACAGAATTGTATGAGATTATTTCATATTTGATTTTTAGAAGGGGACTCTAGAAAACTACAAATGAGAGGAGAGTCATCTTTTCCACTTCAAAGTTAAGTGCACCATCAAAGGCGTGGCACTACTACTTTTTTCAGCTCGTCTGTTACCGACAAATCATCTTAGTGAAGTTATAAGGGAGAGAGCAACATTGAATTATTGTATTCAGGAAGGCAATCTTATCAATATTGGAGCTTTGATCTGTCAGAATATCATCAGTTCTGCCACTGCCGCTACTAGTGCAGGTTTAGGATTTGCTTCCTTGATCTTTTCTTTGTGTGAGTAGGCTAAAGTGAGATATGATAGCTGGGAAGAAGTGTTGTTTCCTCTAAATCCAATTACAACTGTAAATGTGAAGTTGTCTTCTGAGCACTCTATTTTTTATTGGAGAGGAGGATTTTCAAGAAGTTATGGAATGTCGACGTCTGTTGAATCCATCTCTACTGCTTCTACATCTAGAGCATCTTCCTCACGAGCATCTACTTCAAGAGATGAGTCTGTTGAAACTCAAGATCAAATATTGCAGAGTATAATAGATAATATTAATTATACTGCAAATAAGGTATGAAATTTAGAAAACCATGTAGATCATGTTTATGGGTATACTATAAGGCATAGTGATTATGAGGAGCAATTTCACTCATCTTTTGAGAGCCTCGTTAGGGGTAACCAAGGATTGGAATTTTCTCCATATCCCATATACCTTGATTATGCCTACATTTTTCTGGAATAGTGGTGATTCTGATGATGAGGAAGAGGACTGAGTTATTTTTATATTTGTAATATGTGATGGACTACATGGTTTGGACTTGATACATTTGAGTTTATGTATTTGTTTGGACTATGTGATGTGTTGAAATTTTTGTTTAATTGTTATTGTAATATTTGTGTTTATTTAGTATTTTGTTTTAAATTCTAGGGTAGTTATTGTTCTTGTGTTTTGAGTAATGTGTTTTAGTTAGTTAGGACTGAACTTATTTCTATGTTTTTTGAAAAGTGAAAAATTTTGCTAGCTTTAATTTTAAACTTTAATTTTAGAAAACTGCTATCCTGTATTTTTCTTTTATCTTGTTAGTGTGTTTGTTTTTATGTTTAGATTGTGAAATCAAAGTTAGTGTGTTTGTTCTTTATTAATCTTGTAAAAATTTAAGTTTGGGGGGGGGGAATAAAAAATATTTTCAAAACTTGAATTTTATTTGTTCTCAAAAGTGCTACAAGTGAATTTGATTTGAAAAGGAAAATGATCATGTATATGAAGTTATATTAGGGACGTAAATTTTGATTATAGAAATGAGTAAGAAAATTTAGTTAAAATTCTATATAAAGAAGAAAAACTTTCTGTTAAAAGTTTTTAGAGTAGAAATTGCTAAATATAGTGTAATTATCTTTAGTAAGAA
The DNA here is from genome assembly GCA_003013225.1 of Phalaenopsis aphrodite. NCBI lineage: Eukaryota > Viridiplantae > Streptophyta > Magnoliopsida > Asparagales > Orchidaceae > Phalaenopsis > Phalaenopsis aphrodite. The sequence goes on from NEWO01002193.1 coordinate 21,103, forward strand.
AAATTGTATTTTTGAAAATTTTAGAAATTTAAAATTTTATTTTTAATACTTAAATTAAATTTAATAATAATAATTTTCAATATTATCATTATATTTAAAAGTAAAAGATTTATATCAGGACTTTGCTTTAGAAAAGGAGAAGTGGAATTCAAAGCCATTAAAGGCCTATCCAGATATAGTAATCCTTGCCTTAAAAAGAAAAAAAGAAAAAAAGAAAAGGAAAAAGAAAAAAAAAGAAAAAGAAAAAGAAAACGGAAAAGTAAAAGAAATGGAAAAAAATAAGGGAGGAGAAGCTTGAGGATTAGTGTCTAATCAAAAATTGGTTCCACTTTTGATCTTTTTAAAGTATAAGACTTGAGAAACTCTTAAGCTTAAGGATATAATATGGTAAGTAAAATTATTCTTAATAAAAATTTTTAAGTAGAGATAATAAAAGGACTAAATTCTATATTTGGAAAATCTACAATATTTCTGAATTTGATAGAAACTCATATTTTCATATTTCATAACATTAAAAAATTTTAAACTTTAAGTTGGTCTCATTTACTAAATATTTTTTCTAAAGCAGACTACTATATTTCTAGATCAAAAATTTAGTAACTCCGAAAGAAACTCATATACATATCATATTTATTTAGTTTTTAACGATTTAAGGTCACTTGAGGACAAGTAACATTTTAAGTTTGGGGAAATTTGATACACCTAAAATATAGTGTTTTTAGACACATTTTTATACCTATTTTTGAGGTATTGCGCTTTAATGGAAGGTATTTGTGTGTTTTCATTTCAGGTACAAGTAAAAAAGGTGAAAAATGTTAAGGAGTGAAATTGATCAAATTTGGAGCAAAAATGTCAAAAATGGTGCAAAAGAGTTGTAGCCCCTAAGCGCCAGATCTGGCGCTTAAGCGCCAGTTAAACAGAGAAGGCCACGCCTAAGCGTCAGAGGCCCCGTGCTTAAGCGCCAAAAGCAGTTATTTGATGGTTTAATTCATTTTTCCAAATTTTGAAGAGACATTTGAGACACTTATTGGCTAAAGAGGGTGGTTATGACCACTAGAAATGAAAATATGATTAAAATACTTGTGAAAGCAGGCATCCCTTGGAGAATACATCAAATTTGGACACATTTTGAAGAGTTACCAATGCACCTCTTGGAAATTTATAAAAGAAGGAAGTTGGGACTTTTAGAAGTGTGCTAGAAAAGGGGGAGTCCGGAGAGGTTCTTTTGGAGAGATTTTGAGGCACCACAAATTTACTTTATCCTTTTTGTATTTAGTTTTATTGTGAGAGTTAAGAGTGTTGTAAAAGAAAAGAAATTCAAAGGAACTTCAAGAGTTTGGTGGAGGATTTGAGAAAAGGTTTTATCTTTATTTTTAAACTACTTTGGTTTTAATCGAGACTTCTTGTTGGTTTGACAATGATTTCTACTTTTAAACTAAAGTGTGATTTTTTTTTCTCCATGGATTTTAAATAGTTTTCTTTATCTTTCTCCTTAAAATGATAAGTAATTAAATTTTTGGTGGAAGCTGTGGAGAGTATTAATCTTTAATGTTGGAAGAAGTTGTGATGATTTAATTCTATGTACTTCATTTACTTCTTGATTTGGGCTACCTAGATGTTAAAATTTATTTTGAGAACATGTAAGAACCGGGTTGGGTTGTTCTTGTCTCAGTCAATAATTAGAAAGAATCACATGAGGTTGTATGAATGAGATCGCAGTTCATATGATTGAGAGCAAAAAAATAGGGAAATAATCTTTGAAGGTTGTAGAGTTAGAGGACTTTAGAATGAAAGGCTAAAGCTCTGAACTTGATGTATTGTTTTAGGTTCTGATACGTGATATTAGCCCCTAGGTGGAGGGAATTGAGGGAACTCTAGAGTGAGAGCTGGTATCTTCTCTGCCTAGCTAGTCTTTAGAACTATTCAAACTTTAAATTAGCCAATGTTATTTATAGCATTATCAACACTATTTTTTGTTACGGAGTTGTTAGTTGTCGGCTACTGGGATGGATATCCTAACACCCGTTTTAATTTATTTTATGTATATAATTTGTAAAAAATAGTATTTTAGATTTTGAAAATACAAGACCGGACTGATCTCATATCCCCAATAGTTTAAATAAACGAGCCTAATATCGTAAGTAATGTATCTACCCCAAAGTATAAATACACTACTTACTGGTAAAGCTTGATTAAATAAACTAAAGATTGTATGACATCTGTTAAGATCTATGAAAATCATTCTATTTATAATCCAACATTTTCCCCTATTTAATATGAATAATTAAATAGGTTTTATATTAAATTGGGCTTGGAAATTCTTCCTATAATGGCAAGCCCTTATAGTTAATTACATCTTAGATAACCGGAGTCACCTAAGAAAACTCTCAATAAAAATCAAGTGATAGTATCTTCAAGAAATTCAATAGGGTAGGACTTTTTAATGAGAACAGTCAAAGAGGTGTAAAAGGGGAATGACTCAAGTTTGAAACATTTTATTTTGGAATCCAAAGGAGGAAGGACTAGAGGATGTCATAGATTTGGAGGAGAACCTTAGTGACTTCCCAAGCTATCGTATGGTTTGGCTTCATTTTAGAGGAGTAATATTGAATGTTTCATCCTACCAATTTTATTAATTAGGGCTTATATTTGTGTAAAACAATCACACAAATAGCTTGTAAGATGTGAGGATTTAAGTCGTGATAAATGATAACCTCAAAATCCTAAAGCAGTTTAGGGCTTAAATTGTATAGTAGAGCTACACAAAGGCCTAAAGATAAGGTGAGGACTTATGTTGCATAAGCAAACAACCTCAAAATTGTATGGTCTGTTGTTTAATTCTATGGAAAGATATGTTGTTATAGATCCTCTTGTTATTGAAGATGGTTGTGTTGCTCACAATGCTAGCTCCAAGCTCCTCATCGCGACAAGTTTAGGTTTTCTAATGTGTCAAGTTATGATGTCAAATCAGATGTCCCTATATTTATGGTCATTTAAATGTTATGGGGCATATTGAAGTTAATTAGAGCGACACCGGTTAGGATCCTATGGTTCCCTCTTTCCGGTACGACTATTTTCTATCAGATTCACTTAGTCTAAATGAATTTACTAAACTTAGATCAATGAGTTCCACACTTTCATTTAGATTATGGAAAATCTCGTTAGCAACCGTAGGTTACCTCCACCAAAGGATTCCCGATCATCCGATAAAGATGTCTTAATTTAGTTGCAATTGTTATTATGTGATGTTTATGATTAAATTTTGAGTTGTCTTATATTTTAAATGTCGTGGTGGTGAATTTTATCTTGGTTGATTGTAGTTTTGGTTTTAGTTTCAGTTTTGTGGCTATTCTAAAGGTTTTAGTTTTAATTCAGAGTGATATCGTTGTTTAGCATGCAAGTTTATGAACGTAAAATTATAACGCAGAAAGTATGAGAAAAGAAAGCACTGTAAACTATCAATACGTATCTGGTGAGTTTTCTTGTTACTCTACCTGAAACTTCAGTACTTGCAAAGCATATATATGCATAATTTTGCAGGAATTAAAGTATGCTTGTAGAAAAAGTAGGAAGTACAAGCTTAAAGGGTGCCTACTAAATCCAATGTCATATCTTGGTGTATCTAAATTTTAAGGAGGATTCCATTAAGCAAATTATAATAAGCTCACATGTCTTTCAAGATTTCTAAAGGATCGTGATGAAGTTTAGGGTAATATCTTGGACATTTCATCATCCTTGGAATTATCTTGAGTTCATTATGGTTTTATCAAATTTGTTATATAGTTCATCCAACTAATACCTTTATGCTCAGTGAATTTAATGTTTTGATTATCCCTTAAGCAGGGTAATTATCACTTGATATCTCACTTATGAGTTATATGGGTAAAGACCCTTGGGGGCGACTTGACTTAATTAAAGAATTTGGTTAATTTGATTTCAAAGAATGCGCTTGTAGTGTTTTGGAAAGTTTTAAATTCTTTATAGGTTACTTTCTAAACCTAATTAGACAACATTTTGATTAAACCTAGCTCACTACTAAGCCCTTAAAATTTAATGGGTGGATTTATAATTTTAAGAAAAAAAGATTTTTTTAATATTTATATTCTTAATCCTTATCATGAATTATAAATCATTTCAAAACTATCAATTGGGGCTTCAAATTAGTGATTTATGATCTTCGAAATCAAACTCCTCACTTTAGTATCTCCCTATTTAAATATTTTTCTAAATTTCATTAATTTTGAAAAATTACAAATTTATCTTTTATGAAATTCAAAGTGAGGTTGGTTTCTACCACTTATCCATTTTTATGTTTCAATCATCAAGACATGTTATTTTAAGATCATTTATTACTCATTTACCCTCTTGGTTAGGCCTAAATATTAATTAAGCTCAAAATTCCAAAATTACATTTTTGCCCCTAGGATCTTAGTACCCTATAATTCATTAAATTAGACTCAAATGACTTAAATTCTTTATGTTACCTCACTCATGGGTTAGTTAACACATCAGAGGAGAAAATGTAATTTTTCTAAATTTATTTAATTTTATAATTATTTTTAATGCAAAAATAGGGATTTTCAATGAAAATTTAATAACTCAATCAAAATAAAACTTCTGTCCTTTAAAAAATTATTTCAAGTTCACCTAGCTTAGTGGACCACTTGGAATAATTTTCATGATTTTTAGAAATTTAATTTAATTGCTAAAAATGTTTGTTGGTTTTGAGTATTAATTAAATATAAAATAATATTTAAATGGAAAATTAAGTTTTTATTTTTATTAAATCACTCTAAGCCTAAGGAAGCCAAATAAATAGAATTATTTTAGTGAAAACTTAGAGAAAAAAATCATTTTAAGCCTTTTAAAATTAATATATTGACTTAGACAATTAAGAAAATTATTTTAATTGGTTTGAGATGATCACGAAGCCAAATGTGACATTTTAGTTTGTTTTTACAATTTTGTGATTTTTATGATTTTTAATTAATTTTAATTAATTTAAATGCTTAAAATATCTCAAAAAAATGAAGTATTTATTTAATTCTAATTTTATTCTCCTTAGGTTTCTCTAATCATAAGGATCTCCCAAAACCAATTCGGTGATTTTTTTAATAGTATTTTAATTATTATAATTATTTTAATGCCAAAAATGTCATTTCACTTTACTAATCCATTTAGGTGGTCAAATTAACTCCGATTGACTTGAAGTTCATATGAGGATCTCCTTTAACATTAAATTTTTGTGTAGAATAGTTTTTATGTCATTTACATTTATAATTATTCCAAATTATTTTTTTTTCATTTTTAAGGTTGGTGACATTTAGGGTTATCTTAAACTAAGTTTATATTTTTTGTAGGATCCTCTGACCACAGTAAACCCACCAAAACTAAGTTTTGTATTTTTTATGAGTATTTTAATTATTATAATTTGTATACCAAAATAGAGTCAATTAACTTGAGAATTAGATATACATGCCTAGGGATCTCCCCTAACCTTAAAAAAATTAGAAAGAGCATCCCCATAACATTTAGAATCAAAGCCCCAAAGATCGAGTCATATTGAAATGTCTATACTAACGGAGAATCAAAACAAGGAAAACACCATTTAATTAATTAAAAATAAATTATGCATCAAGTAAACATGAAAATATTTCAACGTTGTTCTCCTCTCTTCATTGAGCAACATTGTATTTTTATTTTCTTTTTATGATTTTTCAACTCAAAGTTATGCATTTTTGAATTTTTGGGAATTAAATAAATAAGAAAAACCCCATATTTTTCTATTTAAGTGATGCGGCTCCGCATCAACTGACCAAAGTAAAATATGTCGAGATTTCGTACCTCTTTTATACTGTTTTTAATGATATTGCACTTTAAATAAAGATATTTTTGATGTTTTGTTGCAGGAATGATGAATTAAGGTCAATGAAAATGTTTAAGAAATTGTGATGGATAAGGCAGGATTTTGGAGGGGTACATAAGCAACTCTTGGGAAAACTCATCCACATATTTAAAGAGAAGATTTTGGCCGAAAGTAGAGGAGTCCTGGAGGTTAGATAGGTTCCATTAGTCTGTAGAGAGCTTGCTAGAGTGTGTAACAGTGAGGAATTCTTCGAGAAATTGTAAGAGTGGAGGGAAAGTGAGAGATTTCTTCCTCCTTGCTACTTCGAAGAAAAATTCTGTGTTGTAAGAAAGAAAGAGATTCAGAGGAACTTCAAGGAGTGTTCTTGGGGAGAAATTTAGAGATAAGTTATATACTTGTTATAGTTTGTATGAATTAGATTTTGTATATGAATTTCGAGTTTTGTTGTGCTTTCCCCATGAGTTCTGAGTAGTTTTCTCTGTCTTTCTCCTTGTCTCGAGATTTGTGAAATGGTGATTTGAATTGGTGAAGCCATGAAAATGTTTAAGAAATTGTGATGATATTTTCACTTCAATCTTAATTTACATTCAATCTAGCCAACTGATTTGTTAAAATCTGTTGAGCTTTACAACTAAAGTGAAGATTACATCTAAGATTTAGGGAGGTCAAAGCCCTTGGAAGTTGGGTGCAAATAAATAGGGAAATATTACTATCGAGCGTAGAATTGGAGATTTTAGAGTGACAGACTAAAATTCCCAATTCGGTCCTATCGTTTGGGTTATGATGTGTGGATGTTAGCCCTCAGGTGAGGGGAACGTGGGAGGTCCGAAGTGAGAGCCGGTATCCTCCCAGCCTAGCCGTAAAATCAGTAACCAAGCATAGGATTAGCCAATGTTCTTTATGCCTGGACCAAAGGGTAAAGAATAGGTATGCTCCTATTTGACACAATATAAATTGAACTAATTCATTTTATCCATTCACTATAATTTCTTGACAAGGAGAAGGATGCTTTCTTATATATTGAATATCACAAATTAAACCTTACTTTCTATCATTAGTTATTTATTAGTTATCCAAATTATCTACTTATTTCAATTGCCTATTAGTGACAGATAAGCAAATTGAACGCCATCGTTGT
>NEWO01002194.1:0-11544 GCA_003013225.1 Phalaenopsis aphrodite
AGCCTCACCCTCAACTCTTGTGTTCATCCTTCGGGATAGATACAGGATTTGAGGTAAAGCGCTCTTTCATCTAAACTATGAAAATTATGGGGTCAGTTTGAATTTATCTTTTTCAAAACTAAAAATTTTTTAAAACGTCCTTCCGAAGCGGGCAACGGGATTTCAATTCTGATGACCGATAGCTTCTTACGGGCAAACCCCACACCAAAAATAGTGCCGACAACTACATTCTCATTCATTTAAACTCATGAGATTCTTTCCAATTGTTGACTGAGACAATACCAACCCGGTTCTTACATGTTCTCACAACAAATTTTAACATTTGGATTAGAAAAATCAAGAAGTAAATAAAGTGCAGGGATTTACGTCATCACAACTTCTTCCAACATTAAAGATCAATACTCTCCACAATTTCCATCCAAAACTTAATTACTTATCATTTTAAGAAGAAAGATAAAGAAAGCTACTCAGAATCCATGGAGAAAACAAATTCACACTTTAGTTTAAAAGAAGAAATCATTGTCAAACAAACAACAAGTCTTAATTAAAACCAAAAGTAGTCTCAAAACAAAAAGATAAAAACATATCTCAAGTCCTCCACCAAACTTCTTCCTCAAAATTTAGTTAACATGTTTAGTGATCATTGGTTCAAGTAAAGCAATGATCCAAGGTTTATACATCCTATTGAGAACTAGAATTCTATTAAGGGATTTAGGATGTGCTAATCCCCTAACATTCCAACATATTAGATTCATTAACCAATAGATGTGGATTTTCCTCTTCTCCTAGCTCTGACAGTACTAGAAGAAAGAGGGGGGCCATCCTCCAAAGAAGATGAAGTGGGGAGTAGATTCTTCAATTCCAAAGGCATTTTCTTTTTTTTTATTTTCTGGACTTGCCAACCTTCTTCAACATTTTTAGCTAATTGCAAAATCAAAGGGTCTTTCTCTGATAACTCAATAGTTGTTATCTCTTGATCAGCAGGGAGTGTAGGATGTTCAATAAATTGGGTGTGTTCAACTTGAGTAGACTGTGGCAGGAGGTGAAGTTGCTTAGTCAATTGTTCAAGATCATTTTAGGGATTTGGTACCAAATCCTCTTTTGCCATTTCTTGGGGTAATTCAGCCAACTCAAGTTCAGTTTCATCTTGGGCCCTTGTCTCTGGCAACTCAGAAGCATTAACAGCACAACCAGCAGCAGTTGGCAACTCAATGCCATGTGGTTCTAATTCCTCAGAATGAGGTCAGGGAAGCTTCCTTCTGAGGGTGAGATGGAGTCTAAAGCATTTCTCATCAGTGTGGCCAAACATATTGCAATGATGGCAATAGTAAGGTCTTTGTTTAGCTATGATTTTTTGCCAACATCCATTATGCTCAAAACCTAACCAAATTTCCTCCACAGCTGGTAAAGTGATGTTTCTTTCAACCAAAATTCTGGCTACGGAAAGTCTAGATAAGTTGAAAGTGGGGGCATCCAATTTCAAAGGTCTTCCCAAAGCTTTGCCAATATTGAAGAGGACTTTGTGGTTGAAAAAATGTACTTTAAGTCCAGTTAACTTAAACCAAATGGGGACAATGGGAAGTTCTTTGTTGGGGTCAAAATCAGGAGTCCACTTTAAAAGTTTCATTGAGATTCCTTCAATCGAGATAGATTGTTTAGAAAAAATTCTAGCATAATCTTCCTCCCTTGACAGATTAATAAGGATATGCCTACCATCAAGTAGGCCTACTTTCCAGGTCCCTTTGAATTTCAGTCCATCAAAGTATCTTCTCACAGATTCCATCTTAGGATGGCCAATTTGAAATTTACCAATTAAGGTGAATTTATGACATTCAGTAAGACCATTTAGGTCCTCTTCAGTAAAGTAGATAGTCAATTTCCCACTTTTCTAGCGTATAGGTTTGAAAAGAGGGACATTACCCTCATTAAAGTCTTGAGGAAAAACCAAATCATCAGGATTCTGAACTTTCTCATTATCTTTCCCAATAATGTAAGCAAAAGTAGCCTTGGCCCACTGAATATTTATGGAAATATCAATTGGATTAGGATCAGACATCACTGAAAGAGCATTATCAGAGATAGAGCTGACCCTGAGCTGTCAACTGCCAGAGAAATCTAAAAACAAGACCAACCACACAGTAGGTAGAAGACCCCAATCAACCAGCCAAACAAAACACCAAAAATAGTGGGGCTAAGCAATGGAACAATAAAATTTGAAAAAGACAAAACCCGTGAAGATGTAAAAGATTAGAGAAAAGTGGAACTTGCAAAAACCAGTGATGAGAGGAGAGAAAACCAGTTGAAACTAATGGGGTAGCAAAGATTTGCCCATCTACAGCAACAGTTCGAGCCATTCTGTCGAAACCCTAGCAGAGCAACAGATGAACCAGCCGCCACCCATATATATATATATATATATATATATATATATATATATATATATATATATATATATATATATATATATATATATATATAATTGCTGAGAAAGGGTTATCTAAAACTAACTACAAAAAAATACTAGAAACAAACAATAGTACTAAAATAAATTTAAATTCAAACATAGCTCTACAGACTATAGCCCACAACACAACTTCAATACAAATCGAAGTATCACACTCTACCAACTAAACAATGACAACAACAAAGTGCAAAAAAATATAAACTAAATAAAAGATCAGAATTGTGACTAAGCATACATCTTCACTCATCCTCTTTTTCTTCTTCTTCTTCTTCATCAAAGTTCTGCTGATGATAAGGGGTAAAGATAGGGCGACGAGGAAACTGTACTGAGTGGTCATCTCTCAAGTATCTAACCATAGCATCATGATATGTAGCATCATATTCAAACTTTATTTTTGTTAAATCATCATTATGTGCATTTCTGGCCTCCAAATTTTCACTCCTGCTCTCCATCCTTAAACTATCTCCTTGTTGGATTGTCATCTGTTCCATAAGTCTCTGGAGAGTAGGGGTATTAGAAGTAAAAAAAAATATCCCTACTCCTACTTCCCATTCTCCATCCAACATGAGATCATAGGTTTTAATATTTTCTGGCCCAATAGGTCTAAGAGGCTCAACCCTTTCCTCATCATTCCAAAATCAACTCCTTATTGCTCACATAATGTGAAAATCAAGGCAGGGTGTCCTAATCCACCAGTCATCTCACCCAGAGCAATAGAACGAATGTTCTTATAGATTATCAAGCCAACATCTGGACTGCCCATCTATTGAATACAGAAGTTCAAGATGGACTACCCTTAGTAACTTTGGTATGGTGGTTCATACGTATCTTTCTGGCAGATATAAAATAACGTCAGGCCTTGAATACTACATTTAACATAGAAACAGGGAAGTTTACATTAACGCTATGCTTCATCATTCAAAATCTTCTTCCATCACTATGAAATGAAATAACTTCATCCAGAGCATCGTTCGTAGTAGAGAATTCATTATACTCATAGTGAAATGCTCATCGCAACTGATAAATTTCATCAATCCTCCTCGGGGTAAACTCAACTATTTTACCAGAAACACAGACATAGTTATCAGAAGTCTCTTTAAAATTGGTATAAAACTCCTTGAGTATGTGAATAACGGCCTTGACAAAAAAGTAACAAAAATTCTCCCACAGCTGAGCAACAATAAATCTCTCGACTTCACCACCCGGATTTTTGAAAGCTTGATCCGAAATTATTTTCTTTGTAGTCAGTAGAATATTGAAATGAATGCTAGTTTTAAACTTGATGAATCTTTGGTCATAATATTACAATTTTCTCTTTCCTTTGCTCTTCCTCGATTTCATTTTAATCTTTGAAAGAAAAAATGATAAAATTCATATAAATTTTTGAAAATTTCAAAATCGCAATGTGGAATGTTCTAAACTTAAATCCACTAAGTAAAAGTTCTTCATCAATGGATTTTCTCAAAATATCCTTAAAAAATTTTAAAATTTTGGATGTTGGCAATGTAGAAGAAATCCTTGGTGGAAATAAAAAAATTTTTAGTTCAAAGTGTAGCTCTTACCGAGAGAAGATGAAATCCAAACTTCTTTTGTCTTTTATTCCCTTTAAATCCAAGGGTTTGCAAGCCCTAGGGGTGTAAACTGAATGTTAAAGGTCACCGAAGGAGTAAAAATGGCATTTTCATGGTGTAATTTGAAAAATATTAAAGTAGTTGAGGACTTTCGGATCTCGGGTGTCCTCGATGCCCATGCTGACTCCAGTGCCAAAAATATTCAATTTTCATTATGTTCGTACATCAGTTATTTTCAATTCACTACACATCTAATAAGTCTTTTTAAACAATAATATTCATCCTTAAATAGTCCCCAAATAAGTGTTCTTACAAACAACATAAAACTACCTTTTATATACGAAATTTCAAATTTTTACAAACACAGATTTTTAACACCACTAACACATACATAATGCAAATCAAACTATAATTCTACGTCGAAATCAAGCCACGACACTAGAATACTAAAAACTAAACTATACATATAATTAAATTGATAGGAGTTTCAAAGAAAAGCAAATCCAAGACAATTACATTAAAAACATAATTAATTTTAAACAGTAGAAATTCTAACTTCTTCAATTAGTCCTCTTCATCTTCAGTATAATCTCCTGCTCGAATAGCTCTTATAGACTGGTAATGACATACAAATTGCAGAATGGTAGGTACGGGAATTGATTAGTCAAATTTTCATCAATTCATTCATTTTTCTTGAACATCTGCACCAAACATACTTCAGTTCGTCTCGTATGATCAAAGTGTTCCTTCGTCCTCCAATCTAAGTGATAAAAAAGGTAAGTAAGATTTCCTATCGCATTTATGATATTTTGAATTTCTCTTTCTATCTTTTTTATTTCTTCTCCAAAACTTGTGAACTTCCAACTGTACAGGGCATTAAGGGTGTTAAAGCATGTGATGATTGATCCACGATAATGTCCAACGCTTCATTTCCATTCCCAATCTAGTTTACTTCAGTAAGACCCATGGGCTCCCAGGGTAATAACACTTTCTCACATCTTTCATATGGTACTAGAGATTAACTGCAAAGTAAGAAGATCATAGAAGGATGCCCCTTTTCATTTATAGGCCCATTCATTATAATACCCAAAATAGATTTAACAATAATTGATCCCACATCAATGGGCATTCCCATTTGAATGCAATTGTTTAAAGTTGCACTTTACTTTGTAACTTTACTAATTCTCATTGTAGGGAGTAGTTTCACAGAGATGAATAAATGCTATTGTTTAGGTATCATATTTAAAAGTGAAGCGAAGAAACTAAGATACCCATCGTCTCTGAATTCCCAATAATTACTTTCAGTCATCAGAAATATGTATACATCATATATCAAATGCTTCGTTGGAAAAAATTTTGCATAGTGAAAGATTGGCATGCTTTCTATCATAAACATATTGTTATTCACAACGGAGTAAATGACATGATCTTACCTTGAATGAAGAAGACTCCTTGGTTAATTCCATGAAGATTAGCGTAGAATTCTCTTACCACTGTAGTGGTAGTGTAACATAGAACTTCCCAATGTCTCTGTACTATGATTTTCTCACTTTATGAACTTTGATTATTCAATCCATGATTGACGTAGCCTCTCTCCTTGATAATTCTCTTCTTCATGATGACTTTGTCATATAATTTTTGTGCATCAAAACTTATGAACTTTCTTCGATTGAAAATTCCATATCTTAAAGTGTTCTGGAATTGGAAGCCATGGATTTTGAAATTTAGAAGTATTTGGTCGTTTAAAATGGTTTTCATGCCTTTAAAAAGACCTTTAAGAAGTTATTTTTAAGCAAAATCCCACCAAAATCCACCAAAAACTCCCTAAACCATTGAAACAGTACTGGGCACTATCGACGCCCCCGCTGGCTTTGTCGGCACCATGGCTCTGTAAAATGTCGTTGTTGGTGCCAAAGCTAAAATTGTGCCTGTTTCATCTTTGGCTCAATTCATTCCTAAATTTTCGTCCAATATCAATATTTGTCTTGATTTATGATATATAAGATTATGTAGGATTCTAAGGTATTATTATCTTCTAATACAATATAACAATTATAAAACAAAATATTAAGATATATATATGGGTTGCCTCCCACAAAGCGCTTGGTTTAACGTCATCAGCTCGACACACCAAATTTTATTCAAGATGACTTAACATCAATATTTCTTTAAATTGTGGCATGTGCCCTTCATAATAATGTTTCAATCGATGCCCATTAACTTTAAATATCTTTATAATTTTAGGATATTTAATAATAATAATTACATAATGATAGACTTATATCACATTGAATGGTCCTAACCATCAAGATTTCCATATTTTTCTGGAAATAATCTTAAACTAGCATAATGTAATAGAACTTCTTATCCATGTTCAAATTTCTTTCTTATAATCGTCTGATCATGCCATATTTTTATTTCATCTTTATAGATTTTTGCATTATCATATGCTTCATTTCTAATCTCTTCAAAATCATTGAGTTGCAATAATATTTTCTCACCAGCATCATTTAGATTAAAATTGAAATCCTTAATAGCCCAAAATGATTTATGTTCCAAATCTACAGGTAAGAGGCATGTTTTACCGAAAATAAGTTTATATGGGGACATTTCAATAAGAGTCTTATATGATGTTATGTATGCCCATAATGTAGTATCTAATCTAGCAGACCAATCCAATTGATCAAGATTTACAACTTTTTCTAAGATCTGCTTTATTTTATGATTTGATATCTCTACTAGACTGCTAGTTTGGGGATGACATGGATCCATAGGAGAACCTCGGTGACTTCCCCAACTATCCTAATTTTTTACTTCAGTTTTGAGGAGAAATATTTAGGTGTTTTATCCTGCCAATTTTATTAGTTAGGGCTTACATTCGTGTGAAATAATCACATAAATAGCCTGAAATATCTGAGGATTTAGGCCGTGACAAATGACAACCTCGGAATCCTAAGATGAGTTAGGGCTTATATTGTATAATTAGGTTATACAAGGGCCTAAAGATAAGGTGAGGATTTACATTGCATAAGCAAGCAACCTCGACGTCCTATAGCTTCATTATTTAAGTCTAAGTAATGAAGATTGTTTTAGCTGGGGAAGACAAGTTTTGTTGTTGAAGATGGTCGTGTTGCCCACCATGCTAGCTCCATGATCCTTACCGCGACGAGTTTGAGTTTTCTAGTGTATCAAGTTATAATATCAAATCACGTGGCCCTATGGTTAAAGTTATTTAAACTTTATGAGGGCCTATTAAAGTTGATTAGAGCGACACCGATTAGGATCCTACGGTTTCCTCATTCCAATACAACTATTTTCTATTGGATTCACTTAGTCTAAATGAACCTACTAAACTCAACTTAATGAGTTCCATAATTTCATTTTTTGGGAATAAGATCCCTAAATTTTGGGAACCTTTGGTCCATGACTTGATTTAGGTGGTTTCATGGTGTTTGGACATGTCACTAAGTCCAACTAATGGCTGTGATGGAGTTAATTTGGTGACTTTAGGGTGGTTAGGTCACATTTTGTGCATGGGACCAAGTGGGTGCAAATGACTAAGACTTGGGTTTGGGCAAGGTTAGCCATGTCAATTGACCCAATTGATTTATTAAAATTGTGTATATGATGGTTATGAAGATTTTTAGTGAAGGGTTGAAGTGATTTTGAGTTCAACTGGTAGGTCAATTTGAGGGAATTTTGATTTTTAGTCAATTTGGTCATGTTGGGCTAGGCTTGGGTCTAGCTTGGGTTAACCTTTGGCTAAGTCCAAATTAATTATTTTAAATGGTCAATGGGGACCCTATGAAGAGTTTTCAACATAAATTGGATACCAATTTTGGGGTTAACGCAATCAATTGAGTGAGATTTGGGGACTTAGCCAATTTATGGCTAAATTTGGGAATTTTAGATTTAGGCCAAAATAAAATGGATTTGAGACTTCACCAACGCTAATTTATGGTTGATTTTGATGTATAGTAATGTTATCAAGATTTTTCAACATTAATTGTGGCCAATTTACTAGGCTATGGGTTCAATTTGGTGAGATTAGGTCATGTGTTCAAAGTTGGGGTTTTGACCTAAATCAAAATTGGGCTCAAATCATGGGCCAATTGAGCTTGAAATTGGTTTATTTAAGTCATATAAAAAGTAAATCTGAGTTTAGGATTGCAATTGGGGTCAATTGAGATCAAATTGATGGAAATTTGAGTTGGATTTGGGGAAATTTGGGTCTTTAAAGGGCAATTTGGTCGTCTTGATCAAAGATAGTAAAATTGGCCAAATTGAGTCATTTGGTAGTTAAGAGAATTGAAATTGGGAATATTTGGGATTTTTTGGGAATTTTTGGAATTTTTGGGATTTTGAGCAATGGAGGGGTATTTTGGTAATTTGGGGTTGTTTTAGGGGTAAAAGGCCAAGATGGGTATTTTGGTAGAGTTGATGTACCAACCATCACCAACAAGTCATGGACCAATGGAAACCCCATTTTGGGTCCTCTGCATAGTGGTCTTAGCCAAACCATAGCCCTAGGGCTGGTAGGTTTAGGGGACCATCTCCATGAGTATCTCAAAAAAATCAAGAAATCTAGGCTAGAAATTTGAGTTTAGGGCTGTGAGTGTATGTGTGTGTAGATGAGAGTAGTGAGTGAATCAGCTCCAGACCAACACTCAGAGACAACCTTAAGGTCCAGCGGTCCTAAGGGTGACTCATCTTGAGTTTACTCCATAGAGACCCCGCATACTAAGTGCTAGAGGTTAGGACCAATATGTGGAACTTCAAGTTGAGTAGAGAAGAGTTTGGAATTTCTAGTGGTGAGGGTGCCTTTTCTAGTTTTCTAAGAATAGTCAATAGGAAAGTCCTATGGCTAGACCTTAGGCTACTAAAGGGAAAAACTAAACCTCAACCAAAAGTGAGGTCAACAAATGGACCCCTAATAGGTGTGGTGTGCTGGGCAAGCACACTGCGCATATTTGTGTTGACCAACGAGATCAAGAAAAAACCAATACAACTTCTAAGTCAACAGACCCGAAAAAATTTGTAGGGTCGTACGTGTGATTTGCTTCTGCTGGGGAATTAGCAGTGAGTGTTTTATTAAGTCAAGAAGTAGGGACTCTTGCTTGAGATTGGAGAGGACTGATTCGAAAATGAAAATTGAAATATAAGACAATTCATGATTCAGAAATGAGAATTGAAATGTAGGTCAATTCTCAAAAGAGAGTGTTGGAATGTAAAGACCAACCTCGAATGTAATGAATCAGAAATGTAGGATTGATTCGAAAGTAAGAATTGAAATGTAGGTCAATTCTCAAAAGAGAGTGCCAGAATGTAAAGATCAGCCTTGAATGTAATGAATCAGAAATGTAGGGATTTGGAAGTGAGAATTGAAATGTAGATCAATTCACAAAAGAGAGTGTCAGAATGTAAGGACCGACCTCAAATGTAATGAATCAGAAATTTAGGACTGATTTGGAACTGAGAATTGAAATGTAGGGCAATTCTCAAAAGAGAGTGTCGAAATGTAAGGACCAACCTTAAATGTAATGAATCGGAAATGTAGGACTGATTTGGAAGCGAGAATTGAAATTTAGGTCAATTCTCAAAAGAGAGTGTCAGAATGTAAGGACCGACCTTGAATGTAATGAATCAGAAATGTAGGACTGATTCGGAAGTGAGAATTGAAATGTAGGTCAATTCTCAAAAGAGAGAGAGAGAGTCAAAATTTAGGTGTCGACCTTGAAATGTGAGAATCAGGTTTTAGGTACTGACTCGAAGATGAAAATTAAATTGTAGGTATCAATCCTGAGATGTGAGAATTGAAATGTAAGCATCAATTCAAAGATGTGAGAATCGAAATGTACACAAAGATTGTGGTGTTGAATTTGCAAAAGTGTATCATGTGGAAAGGTTGATCCTGTTGAAGGAGATTTGTAAAGCTTTGAGAGTTTTTGTGCAGAATGTGAAATTTTGTGGGGATGTGCAGAGAGTTAGTGTAGATAACGATGGTTGTGTTGGGTGCACAAAGAGTAGGAAATTCCGAAAACGGAAGCATCCACTCAACGGGTTTGTTTTATTTTCTTATTGTTTTTATCACATTTAATTTTTTAAAATGTGTTTTTAAAGTTTTAATTTTAATTGGTTGATTTTAAAAAGAAATTTGTTTTATTTTTTATTTGTTGGTGATTATTTTTCATTTATGTTTTATTTATTGTTGAAGATTTTTTGTTTCATTCTTTGTTCATTGAAATTCTAAACCATCGCATTGTCTGTGGCTTTCATCCATCCCACAAAAAGGCAACTGACAAAAAGGCACAATTTGAGAGAAATTTCCATTAATTTTCTCCAAAAAGGGATTCCATAAATCAGACATAGGATAACGCCTCAAAAGGTACATTATGTAATCCACATTGAAATACTTTGAGAATCATCTCATCTTATGAGTACATCATAGACTGAATACATCTGATACATGTCATGTTGTTAAATGAAAGAAAGTGAACCCTCTGTCATAGGTATGTTGAGCTCCTGATCAAGCAGACCTTCTAAGTCATGCTCCAAGATAAGAGTTCCCTTTGCATGTACTTAGAGGTACAACCTTCTCACAGCTCATATGGAAGTAACTCCTCCAATTCTGGGTCCTGCTGGAATCCATACGGTATTTTACTGTAGTCCATTCCGTGAAAGGTTACAGACACCCTACGGTATCGCACTCCTTGAATGCAGTACTTGGCAATGTCACCATTGCCCTTCAGGACAAGTACTGAACCAACTGAAAGAGGAATCTCCACATCTCCTCTGAATTCATCAGGGCCGACTATATCGATTTCTTTTCCAAATAGAATATTGCTTTTACTCATGAACGAGACCGTGCAGAAAGGCCTCACAAAATCATGAAGATCAATGTATGGAGGAATGTTGTCACCTCCTTCATAAATGTTAATGATGCAACTATTGGGAATGCAAGTAGCGGGTAGAATATTCTACTTAACCATTTCTTGATCATCCATTTTATCATTGGTGGCAATGGATCCACTTGGCTGTATATGAGGATCCCAGCGGATTCTCTTGTCTGTCATTCGTGAAGTTATAGCAACAGCCGCATTGGATGGTGATTCTTCCCTTTCCCCTCACCATTTCTTCGGCTCGGAATATGTCCTCTCCATGAGAAGGCCTGCTTGACCTATGTATCTTAAATCAAAGATGCATTCTAGAATTCTCTTTCATCAGTTTCAGAGAAAACCCTGGTATATAGCTCCAGGTCCTCCAAAATGTTGACAAACGTTTCCTGAACTTCTTCATAGAACTCGAATTCTCTTTTATTTACTCTGATTATCTTGTAGTATTCTACCATACCAGGAGTTGACAGCTGCCGCGGGCGTTCCTTCCTTTGGGCCTCAGCGGAAACCCAAACTGGTCTTGGTCGATCCGGAATATGAGATTCAGCCTCTAGTGGGATGTATGACCCTGGGCTCCATGGTGCGTGTTGATCCGTCCTCTATGGGACATATGGTT
>NEWO01002194.1:27627-42331 GCA_003013225.1 Phalaenopsis aphrodite
TTTGGGATTTTTTGGGAATTTTTGGAATTTTTGGCATTTTGAGCTATGGAGGGGTATTTTGGTAATTTGGGGGTGTTTTAGGGGTAAAAGAACAAGATGGGTATTTTTGTAGAGTTGAGGTACCAACCATCACCAAAAAGCCATGGACCAATGGAAACCCCATTTTGGGTCCTTTACATAGTGGTCTTAGCCAAACCATAGCCCTAGGGCTAGTAGCTTTAAGGGACCATCTACATGAGTATCCCAAAAAAATCAAAGGATCTAGGCTAGAAATTTGAGTTTAGGGTTGTGAGTGTATGTGAGTGTAAATGAGAGTAGTGAGTGAATCGGCTCCAGACGAACAACCAGGGTCAACCTTAAGGTCCAACAGTCCTAAGGGTGACTCATCTTGAGTTTCCCCCATAGTGACCCCACCTACTAAGTGCTAGAGGTTAGGACCAATATATGGAACTTTAAGTTGAGTAGAGAAGAGTTTGGAATTTTTTGTGGTGAGGGTGCCTTTTCTAGTTTTCTAAGAATAGTCAATAGGAAAGTCCTATGGCTAGACCTTAGGCTACTAAAGGAAAAAACTAAACCTCAACCAAAAGTGAGGTCAACAGGTTCATGAGGGAAAGTTTCTAAAATTTCATTTACAAAATCAGTTAACATTTTTTGCTCTAGTGTAGACAGATGATCAACAATTTGATTATCTATTCCCTTTCTATCTACTACCACAAAACTGAACTCTTTCAGCAAAAGTATCCATCTAATTAATCTTGGTTTAACATCCTTCTTTTGCATCAAATATTTGATAGCAGAATGGTTTGTATGCACTATACCTTTAGCTCCAATTAAGTATGGTCTAAACTTATTAAAACATAGAAAATAACAAATAACTCACTTTCAGTGGTGGTGTAGTTAATTTGAGCATTATTTAGAGTTTTACTAGCATAATACATTACATTAAAAACTTTGTCATATCTTTGCCCTAAAATAGCTCCAAATACATGATCACTAGCATCACACATTCTTTCAAATGGTTTCTCCCAATTAGGTGGAACTATTATAGAAACAGTGATTAATTTTTCTTTCAAAAATTCAAATGCGTTTATGCACTCATTAAAAATAAATTTCGTATCCTTTTCTAAAATTTGACATAATGGCTTATTACTTTTTGAAAATTTTTTTATATAATGCCTGTAGAAACAAGCATTCCTTAGAAAACTTCTTACCCCTTTAACCGTAGCAAGAAGTGATAATTTTGCAATAATTTAAATTTTTGTTGGACCTACTTCCATGTCATTTTTTGATATTTTATGTCCAATCACAAATCCTCCTGCAACCATAAATTGACATTTTTCCCAATTTAGTACTAAGTTGATTTTCTCACATAGTTCCAAACTTTTTCTAAATTATTTAAGCATAATTTAAATGAAGTTTTGAATACAGAAAAATTATCCATGAATACTTCCAAAAGATATTCTTTGAAATATTGCAGGTGTGTTACATAGTCCAAAAGGCATTCTACGAAAAGCAAATGTTCCATAAGGGCTTGTAAACGTTGTTTCTTTCTTGATCCTCATTGATGATACCTGGTATATCCATCTAGAAAGCAGTAATATTTTTGCACAGCCAATCTATCCAATATTTTGTCTCGAAATGGTAAAGCAAAATGATCTTTCCTGGTGCCTACATTTAATTTTCTATAGTTTATACAAATTCGCCAACAAGTAACTTTTAGTATTGGAATTAATTCATTTTTCTCATTTACTTCAACTATCACTCCTTTCTTTGGAACACAGTGGATCAGACTTACCCAAGCACTGTCTGAAGTAGGATTTATAATTCAAGCATCTAACCATTTTAAGATTTCATTTTTAACAACTTATTTCATTATCGGGTTTAACCTCATCTAAGGATCAGCTTTAGGTTCATACTGTTTATCTAATAAAATTCTGTGCATACAAACTGAATGATTGATTCCTTTAATATCTGCTAAAGTCCATCCAAAGGTCTTCTTATATCTTTTCAACGTTTGTACTAATTTTTGCTCTTGCAATTCATCAGAAGATATAATAGCAGAAAATGTAGATGAATCTTCTAAAAACACATTTTAAATGGGCAGGTTATACTTTAAGTTCATTTTCAGGTGGATTAGTACTTGAAGGAATAAGATTTTTATTATCACTTTCCGAAAGGTCCAAAATTTCAAATTTGCCTCTAATACTGGTGATATTTTAGAATAGTTCACTCCAATTTTATCAACCTTCTTTGATATAGCGATAATTTGAGAAGTCAAAACAGACATTGCATTAGAATCATGAATACTAGCTACTCTTTTTGGATTTACCCATTCAGAGGGCAACTGAAAATTATTATTAGTCATCTCCTCTATTAAAGAATGTGTTTCATCAGAAGGTTTTGGCAATAATGATCCACCTATAGCAGCATCTATAATAGATCTAAGTGATCCTATTAATCCATTGTAAAAAGTTTGAATTTTAACTAATCTAGTAAAGCATGGTGTGGACATCTCCTAAGGAGATCTTTAAATCTTTCCCAGTCTTCATATATTAATTACCCTTCGAATTAACAAAAAGATGTAATATCGTTTCTAAGCTTAGCAGTATTTGAGGGCGGAAAATACTTAGCTAAAATTTTTTGTGATAGTTCTCCTCAAGTTCTGATAGATCCAGGTGCTAATGAATTTAACCAAGCTTTAGCTTTGTCCCTTAATAAAAAAAGAAAAAAAGTCTAAGCCTGACAACATCATTAGACACTCCATCATATTTAAAAGTAGCACATATTTCAAGAAAAATAGCAAGATGCGGTTAGAATCTATAGTAGGTGTTCCTCTAAAGTGATTAAATTGTACCATTTGGATAAAAGTAGGTTTAAGATCAAATGAATTAGCAGCCACAACAGGATTTCGAATAGTCAAGTGAAGTTCATATATTGTAGGATTAGCATAATCTTTTAAAGGTGTTTGTCGATTTTCATTTATTTGATTATCTAAGTTATTCGTCATTTCTTTCATATTTCTCATTTCTTTATATTGTTTTTGAACTTTTGTAATAGTGTGTTCTAATTATGAATCGTAAGGTACTAAACCTTACAATACAATACTACGCATAAACAAATGTAATGAGCAAAAAATACTTAAAAGTACTCTTAAAGTTAAAAAAAATGATTTTTGATTTTTTAAATTTTTTTCTTTTTTATTTTATTTACTTTATTGCTAAATTTTCTAATTTATCAAATTTGCCAAAGCTATTTAATTTACCGTCACATTCCCCGACAATGGTGTCAAAAACTTGATCCCAAAATTATAGATGTGTAAAATCAATAAGGTTGACTCCGCTTTGCAACGATGCCAAAAAATTGATTTATTATTTATGAATAAGAAATTGATGCAATTTATGTCCAAATTCTACGCAAGTATAAATATCGTTATCAAGTAATACAGGACTTTCTGATTAAGCCTCAAATATCGATCCTGCGAGGAAGGTGTAAAATTGTAATGGAAATTTAAATCAGGAATTTCAAAATGATAAAGAAATATACTGCACTAAATTTCAAATGTTTAGGATGCTAATAAAACTAAATTACCAACTATAAGTGAAACAGTAAAGTAAGGCTATGCAATAACTACCAAACTATGTTTTTGTGACGAAGTTAATAAATATGAGAAAGCAACTTTCCCACTATAATGACTTTTTAGTTAAATGAGAGAGATAAATGGTTTTATTTTGTCTTGTGCCAAATAGGAACAATTTTAATTTGCTACCCTAAGTCAAGTGTTATAGAGAATCACTTGCTAATTTTAGGTTTAGTCTCTAAATCTATAGTTAGGCTAGGGGGATAATAACTCTCACTCGAGACTGCCACTTCCCTTCCCCTGAAGGCTAACTCTCACTTTAGTTCTTAAACACTAAGACCGAATTGTTTTTTTTTTAGTTTGTAACCCAAAAATCTCTAATTCTTCACCTAGTAATATATATTTCTCTATTTATTTGCACTCAATTCCATGAACGAAACACTCCATAAAATCGAATGTGATTCTCACTTTGTTGTGAAACTCATACTCCATTTCCTTGATAGTATGTTTCACAATAGATGTTAACATTTCAATTGGCCAAACTGAAAAGTAAATTAAGAATGGAGTGAAAAAATCATCACAATTTATTTTATATTTTAAAATTAGCACATCCAAATTATCTCTTCATTTCACCATATCTTGAGTAAAGAGAAAGAAATAGAAAACTACTCAGACCTCATGAAAAAGAAACAAAAAAATACAAATTTCATAAATAAAAGATAGTTTATACAAAAATAATAAATGAACACCACTTATCTTTAACTCTTTCTCAAAGCAATTCCCTTGTAGCTCCTCTTGGACTCTTTCTCTCTTTACAAGACTCTTGACACTCTCTTTAATATGTAAAGAAGAAAATATCTCTCACTTCTCTCCCTCTCCAACTCTTAGGAGAAATCACACTTAGACTCACGACACTCACAATGCACACAATGAAACAATAAAGGAAACTTAATGAAACACTACCGGACTCCTTTTTCTGATCAATTTCCACCCCAAATAGAGCATAACGTTGATTTTCCGAGAGGTGTATCAAATAACTCTTTAAAAAGCGTCCAAATTCATCGAATCTTCTAGATTTTTGCCCTGCACCGACTTCAGCATTGTCAGAGCAATGATGGCACCGTCGGCGCCCGTGACGTGAATTAAATTTGTGCTCTCTATCAAATGACACCATCGGCGTCCATGCTGGCACTATTGACGCTGGGTATTTCTCTCCAAAATGCTATTTTGACTCCAAATTTCCATCCTTTTTGCTTCATTTTTGCTCCAAGTGCTAAAAATTGTCAACCTAAAATAAAACATGAAAGATACCTTCCTTTAAAGCGCAATATCACCAAAAATGAGTATAAAATATAGGTCTAAGAATGTAATTATTATTTGAGAATCACTATTCAACTGAGAAGTGGAAAATAACTAGAAAACATAGTTAAAAAAGAAGTGGAAGTCGAAATTAAAAAAGATGAGGTGGAAAATGAAAAATATGGTGAAGATTTTCATTTTGAGTCAGTGTCCTATTAAAACAATGAAAATCATTATAAAAAGACCACCACCTCCATTTTCTTAAAGATTGAAGCTAAAAAAAGAGATAACCAATTTTCAAAATTTTCAGAAATATTGAGGAAATTAACGATAAACATTTCATTTGTTGAAGCTTTGGAACAAATGCCAAGCTATATGAAGTACTTGAAGGATATACTTAATAAGAAAAGGAAGTTTGTAGATAATGAGACAGTTGCACTCCATGAAGTGTGTAGTGCAATGTATGCACAAATTGCAGGAGGGTCTTGTGGAAGTTGTCGGTCGCCAGAACAGAAATCTTGATCCCAGCTTCAGAAGGGCATTTAATTTATGTAAAGGTAAGCCCTTATAGTTAATTACATCTTAGATAACTGAAGTCACCTCAAAAAATTCTTGATAAAAACTAGGGGATATTATCTTCAAAAATTCCAAAAGAAATGAATTTTCAAAGGGATCACACAAAGAGGTGTGAAATGGGATAGCTCAAATTGGAAATATTTATTATAAAATCTAAAGGAAGAAGAACTAGAGGATGTCATAGATCTTGAGAAGAACCTTAGTGACTTCCAAAGATATCCTATTATTTGGCTTCAATTTAGAGGAGAAATATTTAAATATTTCATCCTACCAATTTTTATTAATTAAGGCTTACATTTGTGTGAAAACGATCACACAAATAGCCTGGAAGATGTGAGGCATTAGGCCGTGATGAATGACAACCTAAAAATCCTAAAATAGATTAGGGCTTTTAGTGTGTGGCAGAACCAGACAAAGGCCTAAAGATAAGTTGAGTATTTATGTCGCACTAAGAAGACAACCTCAAAATCCTATGGCTTATTTAAATCTAAGGAATGTTTTAGTTGGTGTACATAGGTTTTGTTGTTGAAGTTGGTCATGCTGCCTACAATGCTAGCTCTAAGCTCCTTGTCATAGCCAGTTTTGTTTTCTATAGAGTCAAGTCATGATGTCAATTCAAGTGTTTCCTAAGGTCATGGTCTTTTAAATATCATGGGGGATGTTAAAGTTTGTTAGAGTGACATCGATTAGGATCCCACAGTTCCCTCATTCGGGTATCACTATTTTCTTTTGATTTTACTTAACTTAAATGAGTTATGAAACCCATTTAAATATGGGAGATTTCGTTAGCAACCGTGGGTTACCTCTGGCTGCAATTTTCTAAACGCTTGATTTCTAATTTAATTTTTATATCTTCTCTTTTGTTGCAGTTATGAACGCAAATATACGTATCGCTTAAGTAATACAGGCCTCTAGTGGAGTCCTGGTTATCAATCCCAGAGGGAATACAACAAAACTTTAAAATGCAAAATTTAGTGCAGAAAGCTAATATCCAATTCACAATGCGTGTACTGAAAATACTAAAGTCATTAATAGTATAAAGATTATTAAATATTCAAGTTCAATAAAGTACTAAGTAATCTCTTGAGCAAGTTATTTAATGTCAAACTAAGTTTTTGTGTTGCAAGTTTCAAATATGCAAAAGACGTCCTCCCCCTTACAATGATGTTGTGGTGAGTGAAAGATAAAGATTAGTAGCATATTGTGTTGTAGCAAATAGGAGAATTACTATTCTTTACCCTCTTTCTAGTGTTATAAAGAACATTGACTAATCTTAAGTTTATCTCTAAAATCAATAGATAAGCTAGGAGGATACTGGCTGTCACTCCAGAGCTCCCACTTCCCATCCCCTGAAGGATAGCTCTTGCTTTAGCTTACAAACAATCAGACCAAATTGGGGATTTTAGCCTGCCTCTCTTAAATCTCTAATTCTACGCCCAATAAAATATATTTCTTTGTTTATTTGCATTCAACCCCCATGAACTTTACCATCCATGAGATTTGAATGTGATCTTCACTATTGTTGACATAGCCCTTTTAGATCATATGATTCAGAACAAATCTTAACAATTCAATTGGCTAGATCAAAAAGAAAATGAAGCACAAAGTGAAAAATCATCACAACATTTTTACATGAATTCGACACAACCAATCTAAATCATCACATTACCACTTCTCATTGAAAGGAGAAAGCAAAGAAATCTACTCAGAATTCATGAGGAAGATACGACAAAACAAGAATTTTTTATTTAAAAGCTACTTTATACAACCATAAGAAGTAAACATAACTTATCTCAAGTTGTTCCCCAAGCAAACCCCTTGAAGTTCCTTTGAATTCTCCTCTCTTTTTACAACTCTATACAATTCCTTCTTTAGATGAATAAGGGAGAAGAAATCTCTCACTTTCCTTTACCTCCTACACTCCTTAGAGAGGAATCCAACACAAACCCTAACTCTCTCACACTCTCCAAACACGATGAAACACTCTCCCCTACACTCACACTACTGAATTTGGGCACTAAAAAGCAGTTTAAATTCCTTTATAATGAATTCACCAAGAGATTTCCCAAGCACCACTTCAAAATCTGTCCAAATAAATTGAATTTGAGCATAAGTGGGCTTTCGGGTGCCACTGACGCTGGATAGGGTGCCGCTGGCGCTCAATTATTCAAATCATCCCATACTCTCTAGAAATTGGCATCACCGGCACCCATTCTAGCGTCGTCAGCGCTAATAGGAAGTTTTGGCCACTTTGTCTCTTTTTGCTTGCAATTCGTTCCTTTTTTGCTTCCTTTGGCTCCAAACACCTAAAATCATAATACCTGCAACAAAACATGAAAAATACCTTCCTTTAAAGTGCAATATCGCCCAAAATGAGTAAAACTACATATAAGAAATCCAACATATTTTTGTGTGTCAAAATCCCCCAAACTTAACTATTACTTGTCCTCAAGTAATTCTTCTACTACATAACATCATGATTCATGATAGAGAACTTCACTTTAAAGATATCAAAATTTTTTATTTAAATGAATATAAATGCAAGGCATTCAGAAAGGTTAATAATAATTCAGATCAAAATTATATGTGCAAGATCATCTACTCATCAAGTCCAGGAGTTCTAGTCTCATATTTTTTTCAAGAAAATTTATAATTTGTCACAATGAGTGCACATGGAAGAATAATATGATAAAGAAATCCTTGAGAACTCTATTAGTAAATATGCTAATACTTTAAAAATAAGTTCAGAAATGTACTTAAATTCTTTCCTTTAAGTTGATTCTAGTGAAGCCAATTTTTTTTTAGACATCTCCTCAAGCTTCTCTTCACTTATACTTTCTTTTTCTTTTCTATATCTGGATTTTTTTTCAATCCTTTTCTTTTTCTTTTCTCCTTTTTTTTTCTTTTGGGATTCTTTTTCAATCCTTCTTTTTTCTTTTCAAGTGAGGATTACCATATCTGGATAGCCTTTAATAATTCTGAACTTCACTATCCTCCCCTTAAAGTTGGAACTTGTGACATTCCTTTATTTTTTAAATGTATATTAGCTTTTAAAATATTCATGATAGAGTTTCACTTCTTATCCCTTCATCTAAACCCTAAGAACTCTCAATATTTCAAAAATACAGTTTTTCTTTACTTTAAATAATCAACTATAGTCTAATCATCCAATACTAAATATCTTAGCCTATAAAGTTAATCTTTATTATTAGAAATTTTTCACTTAAGCCTTCGAAGATATTTAAATAAAACCAACAATTTAGTTATCTAAAGTTAAGTCCTAACATCATAAACCATGTTAAAATTAATTTTGAAATAAAAATATTTTTAATGAGGACAACTAAAAGTTAATATTAATATTTTTTTATCTCCCCCAAAACTTAAGTTTTTCATTACACAATAGTAGAGGTAAAAATTACAAAAGAAATCTAACCTTTTGTAGCTGGCTTTTGATCACTCTGAAGCTGTGCAAGTATTCATCACAAATTTGAACTAGCAGGCCTGAAACAGTTAGAAGCTTTCATACATATTAGAGATTTGTAGGGTACGGAAAAAATTTAGAACATAAACTTTAAACATCTACTGCACATATATAACTTCTCCAATTTTAAACTAAAGAAACAAACTAACACGCTTCCATTAATTACAACCACGTCACAGTTTTAGTACAGTACAACCATAAAAGGAAATAGAATATAAATACATATGATCACTAATCAAACATAAACTATAAACACTAAAAACACAAAAAACTAACACAAACACAACAAACTACCACTCATCACAATAAACTACCACAAACATAACAAACTACCACTCATCATCACCTATGCCATCCTTTCGGTCGTCAGCTGGCTAGTACAAAGTATAGTGGGGACAAGTAGGAAAGATCACACCAAAGTCTCCCCTCATGAATCTAACATAAGCCTCGTGAAAATTTATATCGTACTCAACCCTCCTCTTGGTGTACTCATCATTGGCCTCTTCCTTGCTTCTATTTCAGTGATCTGATTGTGTAACCTCTCGATGTCACCTTGTTGAATCATCAACTATTCCATAACATCAAAAAGAGTATGTCTCCTGGAAGTAGAAGGAATATCATGGCTAGCAGAAGGGGCAGAGGGGCATCACCACTCTTACATCCTGATCTCCATTCCACATTAACTTCATAAGTCTTAATGTTGGCTTTGCTAATAGGCTTCAAAGGATGGACCCATTCTTCACTGTGATCAAACTTAACTTCTGATAGTACACATAATGTGTGAATCATGGCAGGATGTCCTAACGCTCATGTAGTCCTGTCGTTCACAATATTCTAAATAATCTTATAAATAATTGCCCCAATGTTAATTATCCATGAATTTTGAATACAGAAATTCAAGATGGCTCTATCTCGAGTAACTTCACTGTGATGATTAGTAGGCAGTAGTTTTGCATAAATAAAGTAATTTCAGGCCTTAGATGCAACATTCAACATAGATGCAAGAAAATTTATCCTTTTCCTTTTCTCTATTTTCCAATCTCCTTTCCCATCAGTAAGAAAGGCAATAACTTCATCCAAGTTAGAATCCATAGTACCAAACGATGTATACTTACAAAAACTAGGAATCCTCAACTGATAAAATTCATTAATCCAGTCTAAGGTAAATTCTATCATTTTCTCTCGAACATACACCTAATCTCCTGTAGTTCACAATAGAATTGCATAACTTTTTGAACTATCCCTAAGATCGCATCAGTAGTAAAATAACAAAATATTTCCCACTTATGATCCGCCTATCAACTGCTCCACAACTCCTCCCAGATTTCAAATGCTCAATCATATATACACTTATTATTGCTTAAATGCGAATTGAGTTGATATTGGGCTCTAATATTAACAAACTTTCCTTCATCATAATCTAACTTCCTTTTCCCCTTACTCATCCTAAGATTCATATCAAAATTTCTAATAAACTTGAAAATAACTCCAGATAAACTTCAAAATCAACTTATAAAAAACTCCAAAGACAAATCTAGCTAGTAAAAACTCCTACACCATAGATAATCTCCAAATATTCACAAAAACTCCAAATTTTGGATTTTTCAAATGTAGGAGATTCCTACAGTGAAAATTGAAAAAAAAAATTAGTTTAGAGTGGAGCACTTACCAAATAAAGATGAAATCCACACTTTTTAAGCCTTGAAAATTCTCCAAATGGCAATGCAAGCAAGCCCTAATATGAGTTTTCAACCCTAGCTAAAGTTTGAAGACGATAAAAGGGTAAAAATGGTGGGTCCCCAAGTAAAATTTGCAATTTTAAGGCAAAGCTGAGCTTTTTAGGTTTTTTATGCCATCGGCACTGATTTGGGTGTCGTTGGCACTCTATTGATTTAAAATACCCAATATTTATGTATTTGGGCGTCGTTGGTGCTAAATAGATTTCATGTTCCCGAAAAAAAAAAATTTTCATAATTTTGATCATTTTGAAATAACATCAGCATCTAATTGGCCTTTTTAAGCATCAAACATCATAATAAAGTGATCAATTAATATGAATTTACACGAACTACACAAAACATCACTTTTTTAATATAAAATCCAAATTATAAACATACACACTTAAGCACACAACCACATAATATGCTTTAGCAAACTATGCCACATCAAATTTCAGCGTGCACACAACCACAACACTCTAGCTCTGAAAACTAAACATAAACACAAATCTCAAGCATAATAAGTCTGAAATTGTAAAGCAAAGCAATCCAAATACATATCACACCTACCATAGTAAAGTTCAAAACACTACAAACTAAATACTAAATATCAAATTGAGTCACTACTCCTCATCGGTATCGCTACTATCATCTTCTCTAATATCTCCCATGAATTGATGAGCATGAACAGTTTGTAAAAGGGGGGATACAGAAACTCATCATTTGAATCTTCAAAAATCAAATCTTTTCTCTTCGTCCTCCTTCATCCTCCAATCCAGATGATCAAATAACTCTGAGATTTTGTAATTGCATTCATAAGATTTCGTACCTCTTTCTCCAATGTCTTCATCTTCTTCAAAACCAACTGTGAACTTTTAGAAAAGTAGGGTAGCATAGGCTGTGAACTCTGAGATGGTTGATCTACAATAGCGCTCATATCATTCTCACCTCCAATTGCTTGGCAATCATACAGATTAGTTGGGTCCAGGGGCTTCCAAGGAAGAAGAACTTTCTCCCAGCTTTCATATGGCATTTATGAGTGGCTGCAGAGAAGAAATATGGTGGAAGAATGTCCAAGCCCATATTTAGATCCATGTATTGTCAATCCTAAGACAGATTTCAAAATGAGGGTACCAATATCAATAAGTCTCCCCATTTGAATACAGTAATTTAGAAGTGCACTATGCTTAGTCACTTTGTAAATTTTCATAGTCGGGAGTAACTTTACAGATATGAAGAAATTTCATTGATTCGACATAGGATTTAGCAGTGTAGCAGAGAAACTTATAAATCCATTGTCTCTTATCTCCCAGTCTTCATTTTCATTTGTCAGAAATCGGTAATTGTCATTCATATTGTCTCTTGTAGGGGAAAATTTTTTATAATGGCAGATTGGAACATTCTCTATCATAAATAAAACATTAATCTTCAAAGGGGTAAATGGTACAAACCTGCCTCTCACATAGAAGCCTCCTTGGATGATCCCATGTAGATAAGTATAAAATACTTTAACCAAAAAAACGACTACAACAACAGTAGTGTAACATAAAATTTCCCAATGCCTTTGCATAATACTCTCCTCTACTCATTGACTTGGAGCATTCATATCATTATTTTTTAAGCCTCTCTCCTTAATTAGCCTCCTCTTTATCATAAACTTGTTGAAGAAGCGTTGTGCTTTGACACTGATGAGTTTTCTCTAGTTAAACATTCTGAATCTTGGAGTTTCTATAGACTTGGAAGCCATGGGATGCAAATTTTGGTTCTATCCTAACGTTTTCTTGGAGTTCACGAGTTTAAACATCGAGTTTAGGCAATTATAAAGGTGAAAATCCCAAATTCGTCAAAAAATAAAAAATTCAAACCCAGTAACTGTTTTGGTCATGGGCACCATTAGTGCTGGTTTGGGTGTCATCGACGCTCAACCCCCGATCATAGGTATGCATTATCCAATAGGGCATCGTCGGCGCCAGAACAATAAAAATGCTCCAAATTTTGTTTTGGCCATAAGTCTTTCAAATTTTTTGATATAAAAATTAATTATATGTTATATAAATATTATATAAATGATTATTAATTATCATAAAAATTATTTAATATTAATAACAATTCAAATAAACTAAATCTTAAAGATAACTATGGGTTGCCTCCCACAAAGCACTTGTTTTAACATCGTCAGCCCGACCAACTTAGTTTTAATCAGGTTGACTCAACATTAAAGCCTCTTTAAACTTGGTCGAGAACCCTCAAAATAAGGTTTTAACGTATGCCCATTAACTTGAAGCATTCTTTCAGTCTTTAAGATCTTCAATATCAACAGCACCAAAGTGATAAACTTGTATAACAGTTAAAGATCATAGCCACCTAGACTTTAGTTTCCCTGGAAGTAATTTCAATCTCGTATTATTTAGCAAAACTTTCTGTCCTGGTTCAAATCTCTTTATTATATTCTTCCAATCTTGCCATATCTTTATTTTCTCCCTGTAAATCCTAACATTATTGTAAGTTTCATTTCTAATTCCCATCACTTGGAAAACATTTGGTTTTTATTAACTTCCAAATTATGATAATTTAGAAAATTTATAATTTTATTATTATCATGGAAAGGTGGCAAGTTGGTTTCTACCTTTTATCCCATTATGTTTCGAACATCCAAAAGATATCATTAAGATCAAAATTACTCATTTTTCCTTAATTAATCCTAAATTTTGATTAAGGTAAAAAAAATATAAAAGTGTCATTTTACCCTTGGGGCTCTCCACTTCATAACTCAAGAACTACACCCAGAGTCAACCCTAAGGCCAATCAAACTTGTGGGAACTCTCCTTGAGCTCCCCTGTAGTGGCCTCACCTACTAAGTGCTAAAAGTTAAGACCAGTATATGGAACTTCAAGTTGAGCAAAGAAGAGTTTAGAATTTCTAATGGTGAGGGCTCCTTTATATTCCTTTAGGAATAGTCAACAGGAAATTCATATGGCTAGACCCAAGACTGCTAAAGAGGAAAAACTAGACCTCAACCAAAAGTGAGGTCAACACACACATTATTCAGCAACCAAACTAATCTCAACTCTTCATTTTTTACCTACCACACCTACTATACACACATGCATCTAATATATCACCTAACATTGACTTTTTGTCATATTATTTATTCAAAATAAGGATATTTGTTAAAAAAAAAGTTTATTTCTAATATTCTCTCTTAAACTTGGTTTGTAACTCCAGGAATTTTGTAGAAACTCATGAAAGTTTCATGCTTCAGTGGCTTAGTAAATTTGTCCACTGCTTGATCTTAAGACATCACATACTTTAAATCCACTACTTTTCTTGCAACACATTCTCTAATGTAGTGATAACAAGTATCAATGTACTTGCTTCTATTTAGAAAGATGAAATTCTTTGCCAAAGCAAGTGCTGATTTATTATCAATATGTATCTTGATGGGCACCTCCTGTGGAGTGGTAATTCTTTCAATAAATTATCTAGCCAAATTGCATGATAAACATATGAAGTAGATGCAACATATACAACTTCATAAGTTAAAAGGGTAACAATAGTCACCATCATATAGATCTCCACCCTTAGTAATCTTATAGTGAGTTATCATTAGAGCTTCCATGTAGCGACTGATTACTCCAACTTTATAGGTAATATATGGCCTTATACAAGTTAAGTAGCATAGAATTCCAATGAGACATTTATAAAATATTGGATCCACATTTTCTCTTTCATTTTGCTTGGATGATTTGACTCCATGTTCCATTTGTATTTCTACAGGATTAGAGTCATCCATTTTAAACTTCTAATGTACTTCTGTATCATAGCTTTCTTGAGCAAGAAAGATGCATGTATTTTCTTGCCTTACTTTAATGTTGGGATAGTAAGTCATAAGCCCAATGTCAGTCATTTCAAATTTCTTGGTCATTTCTTTCTTGGAATTTTCAAACATTTTTTTTATTATCTATGAAAATCAAGTCATTTACATAGATGAAAATAATATAAATATAATTATCTTGAATTTTAATATAAAGTGCATGCTCATATGGTTATTTA
>NEWO01002196.1:10111-42240 GCA_003013225.1 Phalaenopsis aphrodite
TATCCTCTCAACCTAACCATAAAATTAGAGACCAAACTCTGGATTAATCAATGTTTTTTATGCACTTGAAAGAGGGTAAAGAATATTATTGCTTCTATTTAGCACAATACAATTTGATATACAATTTTAAATGATTTTGATTACTTCACTAACCATGTACTCATTGTAAAGAAGAATGATGCTTTCTTAAATTTGAACTCTTCATCACAACACTTTGTTTAGTCTTAGTAAATTTAACTTTGAAGTTTTAAAATTAGTTTAGTAAACATAGTTCTTTTAGTTACATTTCTGCTAGCATTTATTAAACTCGTTTTAACATGTCTTTCTTACTTTAATATTTATAGTTTGAATATTGTTATTTATATTATTATCATAAGAATTTCCATTTTCCAAACTAAGACTTAATAATAGTAGACTTAAATTAGCCTAAGGGATTTCATACTACGCTTCCATGTAGGATTGATACTGAGATTTTTAAAGAAAGCCCTATATTACTTGAAGTGATATGTGCACTTGCGTAGAACCACTAGTGTGTGAATTATTTTATATAACATTTCAATTTTGCACATTAAATACTTAATATAAATTCAGTCAAGATTTTGGCCATATTTTCTTAAAGCTAAATTACTTCGTAATTTCGAGACAGGTCAAATTTGTGGTACTATTACCGTGGATTTAAATTGACATAAAACACGCAGGAAAACAACACACACCAAGGGCGCATCATGACACTATCATTTGAGCAAGGGTTTATTTGATCATTTATATTATTTGCTTATTGTTCTTGATATGTTGGGTGACAAACTCCTTACCTTAATTCATTTTACTCAAGATTTCTTTGTGGCTTAGTTCTTCATCTTATGTGGTTCATCATTTTGTTTGTGGCGTGGTCTTGCTCACTGAACGTTTTCTGCGTGTTGAATCCCATTCTATTTAAGATTCACACCTAATGAATAGAGCACAACAAAAGGAAAAGAAAACGGGAGGGGGGGGGAGAGGGAGAGAGAGAGAGAGAGATTTGGACTATTGAGTTTTGTGGTGACATGCAAGATTTTAGTAATTAGAGGTGTTCTCTAGATAAAAAAAATGCTTGAATCCCTTTTACAGTTAATATCTTAAGCCTCTAGGGATGTATGGCTATCTTTTTGGTTATATCATCATTAAACTAGGGTTTTTTGAAACGATATTCGCTTTAAAGTGAACTTAATTTGTCACAAATGATGGGGGTTCCCTGCCATAGTGACCTTCCTCTCGACCCTTCATGCTCAACCATTTGTATTAAGCCTTTCGTACACAATCATGGGTTTTCGACCCTTCATACCCGACCATGGGTATTAGGCTATCCTTTGTTCGAGCATCCAATGCGCTGTGTTTACGTTCCCGTAGGCTTGATTTTTTGACAAGTCTAAGTTGAGATTAGGAAGACCTAAAATTTTATATTCTACTGATATGAGTATTTACTTCTCGTCATACATATGCAAAGAAATCAAAAAGTGAAAGAAGAAATAATATAATGAGAGGGATGCGGGATGAAAGAATATTTAAAATGATTCTTTTATTACAAACATAATATAATTTGAGAGGGATATAATTTGAAAGTAATGAAGGGATGCAATATATTTTGCTTAAAAAATTAATTTGGACATATTTTGATAAGAAGGCATATAATAAGCACTTAATTTAACTTAATGCTTTATGAGGCTTAAAAATCCAAATTTTATTGGAAAAGTAGTTCATATATAGCCTTTTTTCTTGACAATAATGAACAATGAAATAAAAAATCAATTATTGAACCACAACCCTTTCCTAATTAAGAAGAACAAAAGGTTTCCTTTCCTGATAGGTATCGAACCACAACCCTTTCCTAATTAAGAGTATCATTTGTTCAGATCAGTATCAGGTGGGAAAAAAATTTACATACATAAGACGTACGTAGTTCTGCGTACGTTTGTAACCTGTAAACAAGTTACAAGGAGGATTTTAGGAGGTTATAACCGCGTTATACCCCTGTAACCTCCCTGTAACCTACCTGTAACTTCTAGTAAGTTTCACACTTTTGTTTTCATATACAGGTAGGTTACAGAGATGTTACATGGGGTATAAGGTAATTATAATCTCCTAAAATCCTCGTTATAACCTATTTGTAGGTTACGAGGTTACAACCTCTCAAAATTCTCTCTATAACCTGTTTACACACGGCTCTTTGCACACAACCCTGAGAACTGTTTATGTAAGCAAATCTTTTTTCCTATCAGGTGACAGCATTTTTCCGGCGGTCCGGCTATGTTCCCACCATGCTAAAATTCCCAGCCAAAATACTTCCTTCTGTTCGCCGCATCCTATTCTCAACACTGATACCGCCCCAACCATCTTCCGGTGGAACCCTACCCCCGCTGTCGTTATTGTCGTTGCAAACAATGGATTCGGCGGCGCCGGCGTCCCCAATCCGTGTGTTCTCGACTTTTTTCTCGCCGGTGGACCGCCCCATCGACGCGAGCTCATCGATAAGGAAGCCGCTTAGCCTTTGGCCAGGGATGTACCACTCGCCAGTAACTAACGCGCTGTGGGAAGCAAGGTCAAGCATCTTCGAGAGGCTTCTCGATCCGTCCATAGATGGACCGCCCCAGAGCGAGCTAATTATGAAAACGCCTGCGCAAAGTCGGACTAGTTTAGTTTACAACTTCTCCACCGACTACATCCTCCGGGAGCAGTATAGGGATCCATGGAATGAAGTCAGGATTGGGAAGCTACTGGAAGATCTGGACGCGCTTGCTGGCACCATCGCAGTCAAGGTTTGTGTTTGGCATCGTGCTCTTAGTTTTCGTTGTTCAAATTGGGGTCCGAGCCCGAATGCATTGCATTTTGTTGCTTAATTGATAAGATACTATATTGTTTAGTCCTTGTATTAAGTTAGTATGAAACGTTGATTAGTCAAAAATTTGTCTTATGAGATTCTTGTACATCTATCGATACTTCATTTGAAGATTTTGGGGAAGGAGTGAAAAAATTATGTATCTTGGCTATGCCGTGTGCTTTTCTCTCATTTTCTCTCGCCTAACTTTTGGAGTTCTGACATCCTCGAATTGTTGTTTATTGCTGTTCTTAGAAATAAGATTATATTGGTGATGCTCCCTTTGAGACACCCTTCCTATTACCATTCTCAACTTGACTTCCTTGTCCCCTTCTTCAAATATGCCAAATCACAACCATGAATTATCATCTCCGACCTTCAATGACCACCACCTCCTTTCAAGATATGGCTTGTTCATAGAATTTTCCATCTTCACCCTTAAAGATTTTGCGGCATTCTCACAAGCATTATTCCACTCATTTAGGATCTATAGTTGGTATTCACTGCGACTTCGTCAATGAGAGGACTCTTCTTCAAGCCTTTGTCCTATAGCAACCTCTAATCTTGTTCAAATGAAGTTGAAGCATGCATCAATAATTTGTATGAGTTTTGCTCTAGCTGTCATGTTTCTTCATCTTGTTATAAAATTTAGAGAACCATTTCATGTCTCACTTCCCACTCTTAGGCCCTGTGGGCACCACTTTTTTGTTTTTTTTTTCTTATTTTTATTTTTATTTTGCTTTATTTATGTTTTGATTTGAAATAAAATATATTTGACTATAGTAATTATTTCTAAAAACATTTAAAATATCTTTTAACTGTTTTGACTATAAAAAGAATATAATAAAAATACATAAAAATTATATTAAGAGAACATGTTTTCAAAACAAAAGTAAAAACGAAAACAAGAATGAAAAATAAAAGTGATGCCAAATGGGCATTTAGCATGTCCCTCCTCACTACCAATTTTTGCCTCTCCCTTTTCCTCACCACTTCTAACCCTGTTCTCTCCCTCTTCTCACCCCTCGCCTTCATTTCTTTTCATAGCTCCATGGGACTCTAACACTTCCTTTCTAACCTGCAATCTTCCCCCCATCAACACCTCCCCACCCACTCTGCCTTTGAAGACCACTTTTCCAAATTCTTCTTTATTGATCTTCCCATTTTTATCTTCTCTTCTCCTTCACAAAATCGAGCGTCTTCTGTGATGAAGCAACCTTTCCCCTTTGTTCACATTTTGTTGCCGCTAGTGCCTCTCCTTCAACTCTCCATTTCCTTCCCTTTGCTTCACTTTTCCTGCTCTTCTCAAGTCTGTCAAGTCACACCTTCTAGGCGTTTGATGAAACACTTGTTACAGATTTGCTAGTTTATTGGGGAAACTGAGTATGAATTCTATTGCTGGACTCCGCCCTTATTGAAACAAGGAAAATTACGACTTTTGCAACACAAACAATCTAATCAAGAAGTTTGATTGTCGAACCTTGAGTGCATGGTCATTTTAAAGGGGTGGGTAATCTTAGGATTTTATATTATTTAGTTCTTGTATTTAAGTTAATAGAAAAGAGTTCTTTAGTTAAAAAATAATATTAATGAGATTCTTGAACATCTATAAAAGCTCCTTTTTTGATGTTGGGGAAGAATGAAAAAAAGAGGTAAGTTCTCTTCTCTCTTTCTTCCCCACCTAAATTCTAGTGGCCCTGGTATCCTCAAATTGTTTTTTATCATAATCTCTTTTCCATGTCATTAATCAAATAATTTGGTTCAAAATAGTCATCTTAATTCAGATGGATAGGCTTATTCATAATTTATTGTCCAACTTTGAATATACCATGTTATAGGTAGTTTTTTAGGGTAGCTTTTTAACATAACTTTTTTTCTTATCAAGTTAAAAGTATGGTATGCTAAATTTTTTTAAAAAAGTAGTAGTTGAAAAGCTTATCTTATATGTCCTAAGTCATTCTAGAAGTCATCCCCCATATAAGGTAGATTGCAGGATTAGAAATTGATTTTTTTGTTTGTTGGTGAGATATTTTCACAAATTTAATTGCAAATGTATACACACCACTTATACATGACCATGAACCATGGACTTCTTGGTTGACGGTTTAAGGTCTCAACCAATAGGGTAATATGACTTTCATGAAATTGATTCTTTTAATATGTCCGTTTTATACTAATACAACTGTCTCATAAGATTTCTATTTATAAATTCTCAAAAATATTATTTAAGATAAGAGATATGAGAAGATGGATGCATAAAATACACCAATACTATTATAGGCTTATATTTTGTTGGATTCATCATACAATACTTTAGATAAAGGATTGGCAAGGCTGCCTCTTGGATTTAGTCTAAAGATAATTGCAAGCGACGAGCTATGAAGCTAAAATATCAGCATGAACATGGGGAGATGATATAATTGTAAACAGTAGGACATGGCATGCTATGAACATTATTTTTTTTCTATATTTTTATTTAAGTATATGATAAAAAATGTGATTTCAATATTTTTTATTTTGTAGATTACATAATTGAATAGAATATCATTTGTTTCACATAAAAATTTTGGGTGTAACAAAAGAAAAACTAGCATTAATATAATTGCAATTACATTTCAATATTTTGTCAAGTTCATAAAGAACCAGCATTAACATAAATTATTGATGATGATTTCTTTTCACTGTGCTTGAAACCACTAAAAAAGTATATATAATCTTCAATAGAACTTCACAAAATGCAAACAGATTTATACTTCAATTGAATGCTACAAATTCGTCAAAGATACATTCATTAACAAGTCCCCTAAAAAAGGGAATATAATAATCAAAAGAACCTTACAATATTATCACATTAATACATTAATGGATGCTACAAATTTGGCTTATATATATTCATTAACAACCCAACCTGAACAAGAAATTTAGTTAACAACAACTTGTATGTGTCATGTCTGTGCCAATGCATGTCTCGGCCTTTATGGGACGTGTCCTTGATACCTTGCCTCTAGCTTGGAATAAATTTTTTTTATTTTTGTTAGTTTGATATAACAAAAGTATAACAAAATTCATAGAAATTATCCTTCGTGGATGTTACCTTATTTGTTGAAACGTTACCTTAGCATAGAAACTATTAAATCCAAAACCCATTGCTCCAATATATGCGTTTTATATTTTTCCTTGTCGGATGCTTTAAGTTTCTATTTCACAATTTGATGAATTTGCAACAAATATTGAATTGAATGTAGTACTCACTAGGACGCTTGTATTTTCCCTTTTTTACTTCTACCTTCTCTTCTTCCCAAATACTAACAATAAAATCAAAAAAATATTTTATTATTTGAGTTCTTTGAGGACTGCTCACCATAATAATGTTCTTGAATGCTAAAGTACTAATTGTAAATTTCAATGGAAACAATCTCCACCATAACAAGATATATATTTCTCTTTTTTACTTTCATTATATTTACAAAATTGATCTCTTTTTCTCTGCGAATTTTTAATAACTTAGTAGGATGATTTAGATGCTGAATTGCTAGACGATGTTATCTTCATCTTATGTTAATGGGATAATTCTTTTGAATCTTTGATGTTGGACATGACGGGGTTCATAGCTAACCTGACTTATATTTATATGCTAGCACTGCGCTGATGATGATAGCACGACTAGGCCTCTTTTGCTTGTTACTGCTTCAGTGGATAAAATGGTTCTGAAGAAGCCACTTTGTGTGGACAAAGACCTAAAAATGTCGGGAGCTGTTACATGGGTTGGTCGTTCTTCAATTGAGATAAAAATTGAAGTCACTCAGTTTGAACAAGGTATTTTGACAAAAGCAATTAAATGTTTAGTTTTCCTGTGTTCCCAGAAAGTTGATGAAAAGAAAAAGGTTAAAATATATCAGGAAGGTGTTTTACTGTGTGTAAATTGAAGGATTGGTCATGTTTGGTGTTACTTTATTTTGTTTTCTGATTAATACACAGAGCCATCAATAACACTCATAACAATTTGTTACTCTAGCTATATTAAATCATTCAAATGACACCTGTTTCCTTCTTTTTTACATGTTCAACATCCAAACTCAGTTAGAAAACATTTAAGAGTTGGCTTATTATTGATGTTGAGTTATCTGAAAGTTGATGCTTTTCTTAATTCAAAATACCACTTTTGTTTTGTATGACGATATTATTTTCTTTTGTGTCCGCAGAAAATTCACTAC
The DNA here is from genome assembly GCA_003013225.1 of Phalaenopsis aphrodite. NCBI lineage: Eukaryota > Viridiplantae > Streptophyta > Magnoliopsida > Asparagales > Orchidaceae > Phalaenopsis > Phalaenopsis aphrodite. The sequence continues at coordinate 17,177 of NEWO01002196.1, forward strand.
AGTCAGATAGCCTAGCCCTAACAGCTTATTTTACATTTGTTGCCCGTGACTCGAAGACTGGAAAATCTGCTCCCGTAAATCGACTTACCCCAGAAACTAACCAAGAGGAGTTGTTTCTAAAGGAAGGGGAAGCAAGAGATAAACTACGAAAGAGAAAGAGGGAAGAGGCAAAATTGATGTTTGACGGTGGGCACAGTGTCCATGGGGAGGTGAAACGATTAAAGAATCTATTGGCAGAGGGCCGGGTGTTCTGTGATCTCCCAGCTCTAGCAGATAGAGATAGTATTCTGATACGGGACACCCGTCTTGAGAATTCGCTGATTTGCCAACCTCAGCAAAGAAACCTTCATGGTCGTATTTTTGGAGGATTTTTAATGCACCGAGCTTTTGAGCTTGCCTTCTCTACTGCCTATGCCTTTATTGGGCAAAGACCTTGCTTTCTTGAAGTTGATCATGTTGACTTTTTGAAGCCTGTGAGTATTTACTTTACTCTGATTTTTTTCTAATATTTTGTTGATTTCACTGTTATAGATTATTTCTTGTATGGTTGTGTTATTTATTATACTACCTTTGGGCTTATTTGGTGATGTGATTGCAGACTTTTTTGCACCACACTAAAGAAATTAAAAGCCTGTCGAGCCACCTGCCCAATGGCCAGGTCTAGTTGGGAGAGATGTCGAAAATTCATGAAAATTGATTCGAGAGATCTGAAGCAAAACGTAGAATAGAAACGTACAAATTATGAAATCCCAGAAAATACACAAAACATCTAGATTTAATGTAAAAAAAATCCGATTATAGAAAAAGATCACGGAGCCACGACACACCAAGAAATTCACTTATGAGAAATGAGAATAATTTTATAAATTACACCACTCAAGCCTCTACACACTTGGAACTCAAGAACACTTCATCTTATTTGCACGAGAAATCTTGAAATTCAACTAAAGAAAAATATGTATTTTAAATATTTTTAGCAACTTTTTACTTAGATTCTAGAATTCTAGTATATTTTAAGTCCATTTTGCATAAATATTTTTTTAAAGAGATGGGCTTACAAGCTGTTGTGTCGAGCCAGGGATAACTCAAACTTGAGTCATTAGCCCATCGAGCTCAGCTTCGATTTGCTGAGATGAGCTCGTATGGACTTGACTAAGTACATGCAATGTTTTGTTAAGTATGATTCACATCACAGGTTCTTAAGGGAATGTTCTCTCCAATCGTGTGACTAGTTCTTTGTTGGGCCACCGTTAAGATTGTTATCATCGGACATACAACAAATGCTTTAAAAAGAACATAAGGTGTCCTGATTTCTGTATGCTAGTTCTTATTTATTTTGAGAAACATGCTAATGAAAGAAACTATTGCATCACGAATAAGCATGTAAACTTGTGAAGTTTTGCTGGTTCTATATAGGTGGATGTGGGGGATTTCCTTCGCTTTAAATCATGTGTCCTGTACACCCAACTTGAGAACCATGAGAAACCCTCAATCAACATCGAAGTTACTGCTCATGTAACTAAACCTGAGTTCCGAACTAGTGAGGTAATATTTTTTCAAAGTGCATTTTATTTTGTGACTCGGAAAGCACTCGAGAAAGCACTCGAGAAATTCAATCGAAAGAGTTGGAAACTAATGCAACTGCTCTCTTTTGTGCATAGCAGGTCTCAAACACATTCTACTTCACATTTACAGCCTTGGAGAAGGGAATTAGAATCCGAAATGTTGTTCCTGCCACTGAAGAAGAGGCTCGGCGGGTAATTGAACGCATCGACGCTGAGAAGATGTTTGCTTAGCTGGGAGACTGGGCAACTGAACTAATAATTTTCGGTACTGCTGCTTGCTTCCACCAATGCCATTTTTATTTTATGTATCTATAGTATTTGTTATCCCTATAAATATTCAAAAAGGATCGAATCGAATTATAAAGACCACACCCAATGATTACTGCACCACTTTTCTTTTAGGAAGATTTACATGCCTACCGCCCAATTCCTATGTATTCGCATATCAATCACCTAAGCATCAATTTTTACCTACAGAGCACCCAATCTATGCCAAAAATATAGGAATTTGGTGATTTGTATGTAAAATTGAAATTTGAATGGTTGATATGTTAATATACACGTAGGACTTGGGCGGTAGGCGTATAAAGGCCCCCTTTTTTTAATTCTTATGATTATATGGCGCACTGAATCATGTCTGGTATTCTGGAATTTGCAGCCAGAAGAAAAGATTGGTAAACCATCATTGCTGAGGCATGTTTCACTCATTCACTTTTTCTTTTCTTTGTATGCCAGAATTTTGTTTTATCAGTTGCGTTTCAATACTAGTTAAGAAGAAGCATGGCATGTTTTTGAATTTGAGATAAAAAATCAATTTGGAGGAGGTTGAAATGGTTTCCTACAACACCACCACCAACAGCAAAACCTTTATCCCACTAAATGAGGTTGGCTACATGAATCCTTTTTCTCCGTTGCGTCCTATTTAGTGTCATATTTTCATTTAAATTTAATAAATTAAGATCATTTTTTATACAATTGTCCAAGTCTTCCTAGGTTTACTTCTGCCTTTCTTAACACAAGTTGAATCTAAAATAGCTACTCTCTAATCAGATTATCAGATGGTCGATGTTTAATATGAACAAATCATCTAAGACGACTCTCTAATTTTATTCATCTCTGGAGTTACACCAACCCTATCACGGATATATTCATTTCACATTGTCTCTAAGTGTAAAGCCACTCATCCACCTAATCATTCTTATCTCGACAACACTTAACTTAGTTTTATGCTTATCTTTCAAAGGTCAACATTCAACTCCATGGAGCATTGTAGGTCTGACCGCCATCTTATAAAATATTTCTTTCAGTCTAAGCAGTACTTTTCTGTCGCACAATAAACCCGAAGCATTCCTCCACTTCAACCAACTTAAATTCTATTAATAACATCCCATCAATTTCACCATCACTTTGAACAATATACCCGAAATATCTAAACCGTTCACATCTTTTAATAATTTGATCACACATAGTTACATTTCTGTCACTAGAGCTGCTACTACTAAAATTACATTCCATGTATTCAGTTTTAGTTCTACTCAAACGAAGGTATTTAGATTCCAAGACAGACCTCCATAATTCAAGTTTTTCCTGAGTTATTTCTCTCATCTTATCCAGGAGAAGGTTATCATCAGCAAAAAACATACAACATGGTACATCCTCCTGTAAGTGTGCAGTAAGATCTTCCATAACTAAAGCAAAAAGATATCGGCTTAAATCCGATCCCTCATGTAAACCAAAATAAATAGGAAAAATGGTTTCCAACAACATGTTATATTTTGTCTTCATTTGAAACCTAGAGCTTTGACTATTTGCTCTCAAGCTTCAGATTGAAACGGTAGCCAAATTTTATATTTTTTTTAAACTAATAATAATAATAATAATAATGATAATGATTTTATCATTTTATTAATTAGATTAAAAAATTGATTACTAGATTTGAATTTTAAAATTAATTTATGAACTAGAAAACATTTATGATGACTTTAGGTTAAATTTTCCGAAGTTAACATGTTGAATCTCCTTGATCACAAGAAAATTATAAGATCTCAAATGGGGAAGGCAATCGTCACTACATATGTTACCGCCTATTGAAAAGTGGTAGTTTATACGTGAAAATTATAATCATAATAAAAAGTAAATATTTTGAAAGTTGGAAGTTTAACTAGATTAAAAAATCAGAATAACATGTTTTATTTATACATTATATATATATATATATATATATATATATATATATATATATATATATATATATATATATATATATATATATATATATATATATATATATATATATATATTAGTTGGATGAAAGGAATGAGGGAAAGTAGACAGAAGGAAAATGAATAGATTCATTATTTTTTCTTATGAAAATGACCCTATTATTTAAAGATCATAGGGGTGGTCTAATAAAAGACATAATTGTTTCTCACTTATGCGAATGTTATAACGAATTTATGAGTCATTACATTTTTACATATTTATAATCTATTTTGTCATCATTTGACTCTGGTAACCATTGTTGGTGGCTTCCGTTTCATCTTCGTAACTGCTCGGTTTGGTTGTTTGGCATTCACTCAGTCGAGGGAATCCATCGTAAAAATTCATTGTCTTCAAGAAGAGTTATTTCATCAAACGGATGGTTCATCACTGTAATCTAAAAGACATTCTTCCTTTCGGACGATAAGTCTTTATAGAAGGTCATATGAGACTTTCGCTAAGTGATCGTTGGTCTTATGAATGTCTTTGCATCGTTAAGTTGTCCTCAATCTAGGTGCGTGACATTCTTTGGTTCAGCTGAACTTTCATTTGGTCAACATATGATTCGATCGATCGAAGTGACGCTAGATGGCTTGACTCTTTGTTGCTTTCATCGCATGATCCATTGAATCTATTTTGAAGTTCATGAATGTCCTTGAGATCTATGTAGTCACATTTTTTATGTACAATATATATATATGTATATATATATAGACACACACACACACACACACACACACACACACACACACACACACACACACACACACACACACACAGAGAGAAAGAGAGAGAGAGAGAGAGAGAGAGAGAGAGAGCAAAACAAGGTTAAATGTGTACAATTATCTATTTGCCTCAACTTAAATAAGGATGTCGTAGGATATTTTGGCCATAAATAAATACGTGAATGAATAAATAAATAGATAAATAAATAAAATGTCTCTGTCTTGGTTGCCCCGTCATTCGGTCTCCTAAGATCAATGGCCTTTGGTTCGGCCAGGTTCATTAGTTTGATTTCTTTGAGTCAGAGGAGATGATCAGCTTTCATACGCTGCTCAGTCAGTCGACCCCACTGAGGACAATCGGTCATCTTGGCTACAACTAGTCAGTCGACTTGCCTAAGGGCAGTTGGTCGACTTGGCTAAGGACAGTCAGTCTACTTTTGAGGGTCCTTTGATCTTTGGACTTTGTACAGTTGGCTACTTTGGCATTGCTACTTCCTAAATGGGATCACATTGCCAAGATGAGACTACTTTTTTGGGCAAAAGGCACATTACCGTAATTCGACAGGTTACCCATACCTTTAATAGGAGAACGACTTGATGATTTATTTGGGTGTCCTGATGGGCGCCTGACAGCGACTTTATATATGTTTAAAATACAAGATAAATATGGACGTAATAAATATTCAATAATTGTAAAGTCACACTTATCAACGCAAATATACGTATCGTACAAGTAATATAGGGCTATAAGGGAGTCCTAGATATCGATCCCACAGGGAGTAGCTTAGAGTTACGAACTAAGATTTTAGAAAAACAATACTTTAATCACAACATCGAAGTTCAATTTGCTTATTTGTCTCTAATAGACAATTGAAATAAATATATAATTTTAATAACTATTAAATAACTAATGATACTAAGGAGGATTTAATTGTCATATTCAATATATAAGACAACATCATTCTCCTTGTCAAGAAATTATAGTGAATGAATAAAGTGAATTAGTTCATTTTATATTGTGTCAAATAGGAGCATACATATTCTTTACCTATTGGTTCAAGCATAAAGAACATTGACTAATCCTACGCTTGTTTACTGAATCTGTGGCTAGGGTGGGAGGATACCAGCTCTCACTTCGGAGCTCCCACGTTCCCCTCACCTGAGAGCTAACATCTACACTCAGCACCCGAACGATAGAACCGAATTAGGGATTTTAGTCTGTCACTCTAAAATCTCCAATTCTACGCCCGATAATATTATTTCCCTATTTATTTGCACCCAACTTCCAAGGGCTTTGACCTCCCTGAATCTTGGGTGTAATCTTCACTTTAGGTGTAAAACTCAACATATTTTAACAAATCANTGTCAGCCTAAGGGATACAACATTAAACTACACGTTCATACATGTCAACTCAAAATTGAGTAGCAAAGAGGTTAAATAGACACATTCTAGAGGTAGCGTAGGATAAACACAATGAATGTCTCAAACTATTTATGAGGTCAAGCATTTTGACAACTACTCAATTGATCAACAGAACACCCTCGAGTATGTTGTATTGGAAGTCTCATTATCAGAAGTGGAATGGACATAATAGCATAATCCTTCCATTTAAGGTGTTTGGATGTGTATGTTTTGTGAAGGATAATAGAGCATCAGTAGAGAAGCTAAATCCTAGAGCTATGAAATCTATGTTTGTAGGTTATTCTACTACATAGAAGGAGTGCGCCTATTAGAGCCTAATAGAGAAGAGACTGTTTCTGAGCATAGATGTGTCATTTAGAGAATTTGAACTGTATTACACCCAAGAGGTGACCTCATGACCGCGACTTTATATATGCTTAAAAATATAAGTATTTAATATTGTTGCTAAAAGATTTACTTCCTCAGCAATGGTACCGAATCCTTAATAACTATTATAGATTCGATAAATATGGATGAAATAAATATTCAATAATTGTAAAATCACACTTATCAACGCAAGTATATGTATTGCTCAAGTAATATAGGGCTCTAATGGAGTCATAGATATCGATCCCATAGGGAGTAAGTTTAGAACTACGAACTGAGATTTTAGAAAAGCAATACTTTAATCACAACAATGAAGTTAAATTTGCTTATTTGTCACTAATAGGCAATTGAAATAATTATGTAATTTTAAAAACTATTAAATAACAAATGATACTAATGAAGGTTTAAATGTGATATTCAATATTTAAGAAAGCATCTTTCTCCTTGTCAAGAAATTATAGTGAATCAGTTCAAATCATATTGTGCCAAATAGGAGCATACATATTCCTTACCCTTTGGTCCAGGCATAAAAACATTGACTAATCCTACGCTTGTTTACTGAATCTGTGGCTAGGCTGGCAGGATACCAGCTCTCACTTTGGAGCTCCCACGTTCCTTTCACCTGAGGGCTAACATCTACACTTCAGCACCCAAACGATAGGACTGAATTGGGGATTTTAGTCTATCACTCTAAAAATCTCCAATTTTACGCCTGATACTATTATATCCCTATTTATTTGCACCCAACTTCCAAGGGCTTTGACCTCCCTGAATCTGGATGTAATCTTCACTTTAATTGTAAAACTCAACATATTTTAACAAATCAATAGGCCAGATTGAAAGTAAATGAAGATTGAAGTGAAAAGATCATCACAACTTCTTAAGCATTTTCATTGCTTCGTAATTCAAATCACCATTTCATAAATCTCGAGATAAGGAGAAAGACAAAGAAAACTACTCATATCTCATAGGGAAAACACAACAAAACTCGGAATTCATATATAAAATCAAATTCATACAAACTACAACAAGTAAATAGCTTATCTCTAATTTCTCCCCAAGAAAACTCCTTGAAGTTCCTCTGAATCTCTTCCTTTCTTTACATCACACAGAATTCCTCTTCGAAGCAGCAAGGAGGAAGAAATCTCTCACTTTCCCTCAACTCTTACAATTTCTTGAAGAATTCCTCACAATTTTTACACACTATTGGAACCTTTCTAACCTCCAGAAACTCCCCAGGACTTCTAGGATCTCTCAATTTTCAGCCAAAATAGTCTTTTAAAGTTGTGAATGAGCTTTTCCAAGAGTTGCCCAAGCATCCCTTCAAAATTTGGCCTTATCCAAAGGCTGATTGGGCATAAGAGTCGAGCTCGCCGTCGACGGACCTTCTTAATGAATTAATTCTGGAGTCGTGGGAAAATCTTATCGTCGGTGGGGTCGATGGTGTCGTTGGCACCCTAGTTCAATTCTTCACATTTTGGTCTTTTTTGCTCCAAATTCGCTCCTTTTTGCATTTTTTTGCTCTAATGACCCTAATTCATCATTCCTGCAACAAAACATCAAAAATACCTTTCTTTAAAGTGCAATATCACCCAAAACAGTATAAAATAGGTATGAAAATCTCAACATATTTTCCTCTGGTCAAAATCCCCCAAACTTAACTATTACTTGTCCTCAAGTAATTTTAGTACTACATAAAAGTTATGATCTTCTGCAGTAAAGTTTTAATTCAGAAATACTGTAAGTTTGATTTAAATAAATATCATAGTGAGATTTTCAGAAAAAATTCAAGTAATTGAATTAACTCTATAACTACAAGATTATCTAGTCATCAAGTTTAAGAGTTCTAGTCTTCTATTCATTTCAAGAATGACTATATGTTGCAATATTAAGTCACTTAGAATATTCAAAAGATAAGAACTTCATGAGAACTCTACTAGTAAAAGATCTATTCCATAAATATAAGTTCAAGAATGTATTTAGGTTTTCCCTTTAGGTAGGTCCAGTGAAGCCAATTTTTGATTAGGCATATCCTAAAGCTTCTCGTCACTTCCATAATCTTTTTCTTTTTTTTTCTCTTTTTCATTTGGATTTCTTTCAATCCTATATATTTTTTTTTTCTTTTCAGAGATTGTTTTCAATCCTTTCTTTTTTCTTTTTCAAGTAAGGATTACTATATCTAAATAGCCTTTAATGATTTTGAACATCACATTTCTTTCCGTAAATTTGAAACTCAAAGCATTCCTTTACCTTATAAATATTTCATAGCCTTTACATCATTGCGCCCCAATCTTTTCTTCTCAAATAAATTTCCAGATTCTTAATACTTCAAAATATAGTTTTCTTTACTTTAAATAGTTAACTATAATCTTATTCTTTTATACTAAGTATCTTAAGTTACAAAATTAATTTTCATTACAAAAATATTTCTTTAAATCCACAATAATATTTAAATAACTACAAAAATATAGTTACCTGAATTAAATTCATTACATAAAATCATATATATAATTTTTGAAAATAACTAAATAGAGGACATCTAGTAGTTAATTTTTTTCTTCCCTCCCCCAAACTTAAATTTTTCAATATAAAATAATACAGGTGGAAAGGAAAACTCTAAATATAAATCATACCTCAGTATTTTAGGAATTTTCATCATTCTGAAATTTTTGCAGGCCTTCTCAAAATTTCTACTTCTTCTAGTGTGTAATATTAGGAGCTTTCTACACATATAAATTATTAGAGAAATTTTTGGGTAATGAAATTTTGAAATAACTATAAAACTAAAACATTAAATAAGCACAACATTTCCTAACACAACCACAATACTAAACAAAATAATTTAAAATGCAAAATAAAAATCACATTACATTACAATTCACAATACTACTCAACATCTATTAAACTACACATGCAAATTTAACTATAACACTGACTTTATAACAAAAATTAAAATTATCCAAGTATAACATAATAATAAAAATGAAAGTCCAAATACAAAAACATCCACTTCTATTACAAAAAGATCACAGAAATAAAAGTACAAATATAAGTACATCAATTACATTCAAATATCAAAATCTCAAACTATGTCTTCATCACCTTGATCAGCAGGTGGATTGGGTTGATACTGAGTATATCGGGGGCACTCATGAAAAGTAACATCAGACTCACCTCTGTAGTGTCGGGCTTGAGCTTCATAATAAGCTACCTCAAAATTTGAATGCCTCTGAAGGTACTCACTATCATAATCGTATTGACGTTCTAAACCTCTAATCCTTTCATTTATTAACTCTATGCTCTTCCGCTGCAAGGTAAACTCATTCATCAAATCAGTGAGGGTAGGGGAACTAGAAGGTGGAAGGTCATAACTTGTATAGAGAACATCTCTACTAGTAGAAGGTTCTTAACTTCTACTCCCAGTTATCCATTTCTCATGGGATTCATAAGGTTTTAAATTGGCCTTACTAATGGGTTTCATAGGGTAAACCGATTCTTCATCTCCAATTTCCACTCCAAAAAGTTTACAAATTGCATAAATAAGGTCAGAATGTCCTAGACCTCCACTTGTCTCACTCCTTGTCGTAGTTAATATATTCTTAAGAACAATTCTCCCCACATTTATAGTTCTATTATTCAGAATACAGAAATTTAGAATAGATCTATCTCTAGTTACCTTACTATGGTGATAAGTCGGTAACAAAGTAGAGGAAGTGAAATAGTGCCACGCCTTAGAGATGGCATTTAACATGGAAGCAGAAAAATTTACCCATTCTATTTGCTTTATCTTCCATGTTCCTTTCCCATCAGTAAGAAAGTTGATTAAATCATTCAGGGGGCTTTCCATCATACTAAAGGATTCATATTGGCAGCTATAAGAGTATGGGACTTTGTAAAAGGTGTTGATGCGGGTGACAGTAAGTTCAACAGGAAATCCTCGCACTTGAACGATTCCATCTTCAGAATAGATTACATTAGCGTAGAACTCCTTCACAACATTTGCATAAGCTTTATTGGTGGTGTAACAAAAATTTTCTCACCTCCGCTCGACAATAACTTGTTCAATTTCTCCTCCTGTACTTTCAAAAATTAGATCCAGTATACACTTCATTCCTTTAAATATTGAAGTAAATCCTGTTTGAGTCATCGCATTGACGAAGTGAGACCCGTCGAACTCAACTCGTCTCTTTTGTTGCGGAGCCATTTTAATCTAAACAAATTATAGAAAAAATTTAAAAATTACTTCAAATATGCAAATTATGGCTTCCAATAGTAATTCTAAGAGTTCAACACTGAGATCCATGAATTTCTTCCCAAATTTTCTTCACATTCTCAAATTTTTTGGATCTCCTCAATGTGGAAGAAATCCATGGTGAAAATCAAATATTTTTAGTTTAGAGTGAGACTCTTACCTAGAGATGATCAAATCTGGTGTCAAAAAGCCTTGAAATTGCCTCCCAATCCAAGATATTTCAAGCCCTAGGTCGAAAATGGCATTTTTAGGAGGAAAGGGATGATGAATAGTGGTCGTTGACTCGTCAAAATAGCAGTTAAAGGTGTTTTTTCACGAGCTTGTCGTCGGCAAGGTCAATGGCACTGTCGGCGCGCTCTATTGGAATTAAATCCTAAGTCTTGAGAAAATCCACCGTCAGCGGTGTCGAGAGCACCGTCGGCGGCGTCGAGGGCACCGTCGGCGGGCTCTACTGATTTTAGTTCAAATCCTGGATTTTCATGATTTCGATCAATTTCAAGCCTTAACGACATCTTTCAATCATTATAAACATAATTTTAAGTGACTAAATGATGTACTTAACATATATAAACTTTCACAACACAAAACATCACATTTATATATAAATTCCAAGGGGTACAATATACGTTACATAACACACCTAAGTTTGGTATTTTCTCAACCTTAATACATTAATTCAGCGTCTCAATCCATGCCACAACACTCAAAACACTGAAAACAAAACATGCTATGCGTAGTCTCAACTATACAGAGATCTAAAAGCATAACTCTAAAGCAAAACAAATACAAAGTTCAAATCAAAATACGTAAATAGACAGACAGGTAGTAATATAAATCTACTATTCTTCAGATTCAGTACTAGATTCTCCTCTGAGATCACCCATTGATTGCACATGAACGAAGAGATTGTAGAAGGGCCGGAATGGAAATTCTTTAGTAGATTCCTCCTCTATCAATTTCATCCTCCTCATCAGTCATATCAAACTATCTTTTAAATGTCCAGAATGATCAAAATATTCTTTCATCATCTAGTCCAGATGATCGAAGAAATCAGAGATATTATTAATCGCATTCATGACATTTTGTACCTCTTTTTCCAATTTCTTTATTCAGCGCAGGACCACTAGAGACTTGTCAGGAATTAACCCTTTATCTGGCAGTGAATTATGAGATGATTGATCAACTATAATGGTCATGTCATTTTCATCTTCAAAAGCTGGGAATCTCTCAATTGGATGCAAAGGCTTCCAAGGTAGAAGTACCTTTTCCAAATTTTCATAGGATACTTGGAACTGACTGCAAAGTGAGAAAATTGTGGAATGGTGTCCAAGCCCATAAGTTGATCCATGAACGACCAGACCCAAAACCGACTTCAAATTATTGATCCAATGTCGATCGACAGTCCTCTTTGGATGCAATCATTCAAAATAGCACTTTCTTTAGAAACTTTACCGATCTTCATTGTCGGTAATAGTTTCGCAGAAATGAAAAAGTGCCAATATTTTGAAACAGGAATTAGGAGTGTCGCAGAAAAACTAACATACATGTTTTCTCTTGTTTCCCAGTCGTCAGTTTCGTCCATTAAATATTGGTAAATTTCATTCATATGGTTTCTCGTTGGGATGAAATTAGAATAGTGGCAGACAGGAATGTTCTCGATCATATATAATTTGTTGATTCATGTAGGAGTGAAAGCGATCCATCTTCCTCAAACATAAACAATTCCCTAGTTGATTCCATGTAAATTTACATAAAATTCTTTTACCACAGGAACCACCATGGCGACGGTAGTGTAGCACAACACTTCCCATCTTCCCCGCACTATTGTATCTTCAATTTCCGTCATGGGATTATTCAATCCACGATTTACGAATCCTCGTTCCTCGATAAATCTTTTCTTTGTTAGTAACTTGTTGAAGATTCGCTGCGCTTTTGCACTAATAAACTTTCGCCTATTGAAAACTCGCATTCTGGGATTATCAGGGGAATTGGATGCCATAGGAATGAAATTGGTGGAGTTTCACTTTGATTTTGGGGGAAAATATGGACTAGGAATCAAATTTTGGAGTTTAAAAGGGTAACTCCAGCCCAAAAACTGTCATTTGAACTCAAGTAAACGCCATCTCGTCGGTCTCGCCGTCGGCGGGCCTCAGTATTAATTTTGCCTGGACTCTCGGGAAAAACCCGCCGCCAGCGGTGTCAAGGGCGTTGTCAGTGCCGAAGGCAAAAATTGCACAGTTTTGCACTGGTCCGAATGCGTCCAATTTTTCTCTATGGATCCAATTTTTATGATGATTCAAGGGTAAATAGGAGTAGTAGAGCTTAATACTACCACAAACTAACAATAATTTCAAATAAAAACTACTATAATCGTGATTAAAGTAAAGATAAATATGGGTTGCCTCCCAATAAGCGCTTGGTTTAACGTCGTCGGCCCGACCTATTCAGGTGTCATTCAGGTTGACTGATCATTAAAACCTCTTTAAATTTGGTCCTTTACGCTCAAAATATGGTTTTAATATGTGTCCATTTACTTTAAATCTATTTCTTATTTTTTGATCTTCAATTTCAACAGTTCTGTAAGTATAAACTTGAGTCACAGTAAAGGGTCCTAACCAATGAGACTTCAATTTCCTAGGAAATAACTTCTGCCTAGTATTGTAAAGCAAAACTTCTTATCTTGGTTCAAAGTTATTTTGGTTAATCTTCCGATCATGCCATAACTTTAGTTTCTCTTTATAAATTCTTTCATTATCATAAGATTCATTTTTTAATTCTTCCAATTCATATAATTGTAACAATCTCTTCTTATCAGCATCTTTCAAATTATAATTAAATTTTTTAATCGCCCAATATGCTTTATGCTCCAATTCTACTGGTAAGTGACAAGTTTTTCCAAAAATTAGTCTGTAAGGAGTCATTCCAATAGGAGTTTTATAAGCAGTCCTGTAAGCCCATAATTTTGTATCCAGTCTAGTGGACCAATCTACTCTACTAGGGTTTACAGTTTTTTCAAGTATTTGTTTAATCTCTCTATTAGAAACTTCAGCTAACCCATTGGTTTGAGGATGATAGGCAGTAGAGATTCTATGAATAATATTAAATTTTTTTGTTAATCTCTGAATATATTTATTCTTAAAATGGGATCCTCCGTTAGTGATAATCATCCTAGGCATTTTGTATCTAGTGAAAATATTTTTCATTAAAAATCTTGAAACAATTTTAGAGTCACAACGAGGTAAAGCTTCTGCTTCGATCAACTTAGAAACAAAATATATATATATATAAGTTCCTAAATGAAGGAATAAATGGTCCCACAAAATCTAATTCCAAAACATCAAAGATCTCAACTTCTAAAATGAAATTCAGAGGCATTTCATTTCTTTTAGATATATTGCCTACTCGTTGACATCGATCACAAGTTTTTATGTATCTATAAACATCTCTAAAGATAGTAGGCCAATAAAATCCAGCTTGTAAAATTTTAGAAGCAGTTTTATCTATCCCAAAATGTCCTCCAAATTCAAAATCATGACATTTCTGAATGATTAACTCTGTTTCTTCATAAGGTACACATCTTCTCATAATCAAATCCTTACATTGTTTATATAAATAAGGCTCATCCCAAAAAATATGCTTTTGTATCATGAATGAATTTCCTTTGTTGTTGCAATGTCAGCATAGGTGGAAAAATATCATTTATAATATAGTTAATGCCATGGTATTTTCCACTCATTAATATTATAAATTTGTTCATCAAGAAAACTGTCTGTAATTTCATTGTCAGTGTCAGATAATTCATGATTTTCTAATCATGACAAATGATTAGCAATTTGATTATCAGTTCACTTTCTATCAATAACCACAAGATCAAATTCTTGCATGAAAAGTATCCATCTAATCAACATTGGTTTGACATCCTTCTTTTGCATCAGATATTTAATAGCAGAGTGATCAGTATGCACAACACATTTAGCTCTAATTAAATAAGATCTGAATTTANTGGTTTGACATCCTTCTTTTGCATCAGATATTTAATAGCAGAGTGATCAGTATGCACAACACATTTAGCTCTAATTAAATAAGATCTGAATTTATTTAAAGCATATAGAATGGCCAGAAACTCTTTTTCAGTGACAGTATAATTAATTTGTGCATCATTAAGAGTTTTACTAGCGTAAAATATAACTTTAAAAATCTTTTCATACCTTTGTCAAAGGACAGCTCCAATAGCATAATCACTAGCATCACACACCAATTCAAATGGTTTCTCCCATTTAGGTGAAACTATAATAGGGGCTGTGATTAATTTTTTATTTAATAACTCAAAGGCATTTAAACAGCTTTCAGTAAATTCAAATTTCTTGTACTTTTCTAAAAGTTGGCATAGAGGTTTGGTACTTTTTGAAAAATCTTTAATAAAACGCTTGTAAAATCCAACTTGTCCAAGAAAACTCCTAACCTCTCTTACGTTAGTAGGAGGTGTTAGTTTAGATATAACTTGAATTTTTGCAGGGTCTGCTTCCATACCATCTTCCAAAATTTTATGCCCTAATACAACTCCTCTTGCAACCATAAATTGACATTTCTCCCAATTTATAACTAAATTAGTTCTTTTGCATAACTCTAAAACTTTTTCAAGATAATTTAAGCATGCGTCAAATGATATTCCAAATACAGAGAAATCATCCATAAATACTTTCAATCCATCATCAATTAATTTACTAAATATGGACATCATACATCTTTGGAATGTTGCAGGTGCATTACATAATCCAAAAGGCATTCTTCGAAAAGCAAAAGTTCCAAAAGGACTAGTAAATGTTGTCTTTTCTTGATCCTCAGGAGCAATAGGGATTTGATGAAAACTGATATATCCATCTAAAAAATAATAATATTTGTGCCCCCTAAGTCTATCTACTATTTGGTCTAAAAAGGCTAAAAGGAAGTGATCTTTCCTGGTGTCAGTGTTTAATTTTCTATGATCAATGCAAATACGCCACCTAGTAATTTGTCTGATAGGTATTAATTCATTATTTTCTTTTATTTCAACAGTCACTCCTTTCTTAGGAACACAATGAATTGGACTTGCCCACGCACTATCTGAAATAGGATATATAATTTCAGTGTCTAACCATTTCAAAATTTCCTTCTTAACTACTTCTTTCATCATTGGATTTAATCTCCTTTGTGGATCAACTCTTGGTTTATATTGTTCATCTAATATATTTCTGTGCATACAGATCGAAGGGCTAATTCCCTTAATATCAGCTAAGGTCCAACCAAAAGCTTTCTTATATCTTTTCAATGTATCTAATAGTCTTTGCTCTTGTAAATCATTTAATTCTAAAGATATAATAACAGGTAATGTAGATGAGTCTCCCAAAAACACGTACTTCAAGTGGCTAGGCAATATTTTCAACTCAAGTTCAGGTGGTTTTATAATTGACGGAAATATATTCTTATCAGCATTTTCCATAATATCTAGTATCTCAAATCTTTCTTGAACATAATCTAATTCTTCATTTTCTAATTCATCCAACATAACTTCATCACTCTCTTCAAATTGTTCTTTCTCTTCAAAATGTTCTTTCAATAGATATTCACTAATTTTCAAGCGATAACATTCATTATCTCTCTCAACAGCAGGGTATTTCATAGATTTGACAATGTTAAAATTCACTTCTTGATCATTAACTCTCATCGTTAATTCTCCTTTTTGAACATCTATCATAGCTTTTCCAGTAGCTAAAAATGGTCTCCCTAAAATGATAGGTATTTCTTTATCTTCCTCCATATCTAAAACAATGAAATCCACAGGAAAGATAAATTTATCCACTTTTACTAACACATCTTCTATAACTCCCTTAGGATATGTAAATGAATGATCCGCTAACTGTAGAGTTACAGAAGTAGGTGAGACTTCTCCTAATCTGAATCTTTTGAAAATTGATAGAAACATAAGATTAATGCTGGCTCTCAAATCACATAAAGCTCTTCAATAAAATTTTTCACCAATAGCACATGGTATAGTGAAACTGTCAGGATCTTTTACATTTTCAGGAAGTTTTTCTGAATAATTGCACTACACTCTTTGCTAAGTGCAACAGTTTCGTTATCCGTGAACTTCCTTTTCTTGTTCAGAATATCTTTCATAAATTTCACATAATTGGGCATTTGCTCTAAAGCTTCTACAAAGGGAATGTTTACTGTTAACTTCTTAAGAATTTCTAAAAATTTAGAAAATTATTTATTCTATTTGTGTTGCTTCAATCTTTGAGGAAACGGTGGTGGAAGTTTCTCCACAGTAATTTTCATTGGTGTTAATGGATACTCTAAATATGGGTACTCATGATCCTTCTGTTTTTCAGTATCCACTTTCTCTTTTTTAGTTTCTGTTTCTTTTTGTACTCTTGTCTCCAATTCTTTTCCACTTCGTAATTGCATCCCCTTGATTTGTTCTTTTCCTTGATCTTTTGAATTTGATTCCACAATACTAGGAAAAGTTCTCAATGTTTGGTTACTAAGTGTAGTAGCGATATGCCCTAATTGATTTTCAATATTCTTAATAGCAATTCGTTGATTTTGTAATTGATTTCCTTGATTCTACAATTGTTGACCCATGTTTAATATCAGCTCTTTCATAGACAACTTCTTCTCCTTAATTTGAGTGTTACTGTTAAATCCTGGAGGATAAGAAGGTCTATAGTTAACATTTTTTTGGTTGGATGAATTTCCTAATGGGTTCACTGGGTTGTTTGCCCATTGTTGATTTGTAGAAGAATTGATTTTCCAATTAAAATTTGGATGATTCTTCCAACCTGGGTTTTAATAGTTTGAATAAGGGCTGTTGGTTCTATTAATAGCGTTTAAAGCCTTATATGAAGGTTGAACATCCACAAATTGCCCAGATGAATTCTCTTCCATCATAGGAGGTGTTGGAGAATAATTCATCCCATAATGATCTAATTTCTTTGATATTGCAGCAATCTGCGAAGCTAACATAGATATTGCATCAGAATCATGGATACTAGCTACTCTTTTAGGATTTACCCGTTCAAAAGGCCATTGAAAATTGTTGGTAGCCATCTCTTTTATTAATGAATAAGCCTCATCAAAAGGTTTTGACATTAACGAACCACCAGCCACAGCATCTATAATTGATCTAAGAGATCCCTCTAATCCATTATAAAAAGTTTGAATTATCAGCCAATCTGGTAACGAATGATGAGGGCATTTCCTAAGAAGATCTTTAAATCTCTCTCAAGATTCATATATTGGCTCTCCATCAATCTGACAGAACGATATTATGTCATTTCTAAGTTTAGCAGTTTTGGATGGAGGGAAATATTTGGATAGAAATTTATGTGATAGTTCTCCCCAAATTCTAATAGATCCTCGTGCTAACAAATTTAACCACATTTTAGCCTTATCCCTCAGTGAAAAAGGAAAAATTCTAAGTCTAACATCATCGTTTGAGACTCCATCATGTTTAAAATAGCACACAGTTCTAAAAAACTAGTGGTGTAAGTTAGGATCTTCATTTGGTGTACCTCCGCTTTGATTGTTCTGCACCATTTGGATAACAACAGGTTTAAGCTCAAGTGAATTAGCAGCTACATCAGGATTTTGGATAGATAAGTGAATTTCATCTGTTGTAGGATTTGCATAATCTTGTAAGGGTCTAGGTTGGTGTTCATTCTCTATTCCTTGATTGTTCATGTTGTTTTCCATTGTATCAGAATTTCTAGGTTCTCTTTTCAATCTTCTAATCTTTCTAACAGTGTGTTCTAATTTTGAATCGTAGGGTATAAGATTTTCATGTCCAAATTTACGCATACAATTTGAAATCAGTACACAATAATATAATTAACTAAATATAAAAATAAGTTACATTCAAGTAAAAATTTTCTAATAATCCTAATTTGTCCATTACTCTAATTATGATTTTGTTACTCACTCCTCAACAACGGCACTAAAAACTTGACCGCGACTTTATATATGCTTACAAATATAAGTATTTAATACTACTGCTAAAAGATTTACTTCCTCAGCACAGTACCAAATCCTTAATAACATTTATAGATTCGATAAATATGGATGAAATAAATATTCAATAACTGTAAAGTCACACTTATCAACGCAAATATACATATCGCTCAAGTAATATAAGGCTCTAATGAAGTCCTAGATATCGATCCCAAAAGGAGTAAGTTTAGAACTACGAACTAAGATTTTAGAAAAGCAATACTTTAATGACAACAATGAAGTTCAATTTGCTTATCTATCACTAATAGGCAATTGAAATAATTACGTAATTTTAATAACTATTGAATAACTAATGATACTTATGAAGGTTTAAATGTGATATTCAATATATAAGAAAGCATCATTCTCCTTGTCAAGAAATTATAATGAATGGATAAAGTGAATCAGTTCAAATTATATTGTGTCAAATAGGAGCATACCTATTCTTTACCCTTTGGTCCAGGCATAAAGAACATTGCCTAATCCTACGCTTGTTTACTAAATCTACGGCTAAGCTGGGAGGATACCGACTCTCACTTCAGAGCTCCCACGTTCCCCTCACTTGAGGGCTAACATCTACACTTCAGCACCCAAACGATAGGATCGAATTAAGGATTTTAGTCTGTCACTCTAAAATCTCCAATTCTACGCCCGATAATACTATTTCCCTATTTATTTGCACCCAACTTCCAAGGGCTTTGACCTCTCTGAATCTGGATGTAATCTTTACTTTAGTTGTAAAACTCAACATATTTTAACAAATCAATTGACCAGATTGAAAGTAAATGAAGATTGAAGTAAAAAGATCATCACAATTTCTTAAACATTTTCATTGCTTTGCAATTCAAATCACCATTTCACAAATCTCGCGATAAGGAGAAAGACAGAGAAAACTACTCAGATCTCATGGGGAAAACACAACAAAACTCGGAATTCATATATAAAATCAAAGTCATACAAACTACAACAAGTAAATAACTTATCTCTAATTTCACCCCAAGAAAACTCCTCTAAGTTCCTCTAAATCTCTTCCTTTCTTTACAACACACATAATTCCTCTTCGAAACAGCAAGGAGGAAAAAATCTCTCACTTTTCCTCCACTCTTACAATCTCTTAAAGAATTCCTCAAATTTTTTACACACTATTGGAACCTTTCTAACCTCCAGGAACTCTCCAAGACTTCTAGGCTCTCTCAATTTTTGGCCAAGATAGTCTTTTAAAGTTGTGGATGAGCTTTCCCAAGAGTTGCATAAGCATCCCTTCAAAATTTGGCCTTATCCAAAGCCTGATTGGGCATAACCGTCGAGCTTGCCGTCGGCGGCCTCGAGGGCGCCGTCGGTGGACCTTCTTAGTGAATTAATTTTGGATTCTTGGGAAAATCTCGCCGTCGGTGGGGTTGATGGCGCCATCGGCGCCTTAGTTCAATTCTTCACATTTTGGTCTTCTTCGCTCCAAATTCGCTCATTTTTGCATCTTTTTGCTCCAATGACCCTAATTCATCATTTCTGCAACAAAACATCAAAAATACCTTTCTTTAAAGTGCAATATCATCAAAAACAGTATAAAATAGGTATGAAAATCTCAACATATTTTCCTATGGTCACGTCACCCTTTGGTGATTTAATTGAGTCACTCTCTTCCCTAGGTTTATCTTCTATATCTTCCTCTTAGGGCACTCCTATGGGGGGTCTGGTCTTGATTCTTCAGTAAAGATGAAAGATGCGATGTATGTGATTATATGTTTAATCTCCTTAATAGTGATTCTCAATTTGCAACAACGCCAAAAACTTTATCCAAAGAAAAAGCTAGGTAAATCTTTCACTGTGAAGCCAACAAGAATACAATTATAATACTTAAATATGAGATACTACGCAAGTATATGTATCCTTATCAAGTAATATAGGATTTTTTTATTAAGTCTCAAATATCTAACCCATAAGGAGAATAACAATATGCACGTTAGAAAACTAGAAAGTTTAGATGAAAAAATCTACTTCGCAAAATATTCTCACTTAAGCTTAAGATGCTATAATAGGAAAGAGAATTTGATTCTTTTTGTAATTTTTATTTTATGTAAATAAAGTAAGAAAATAATTAACTTAACTAACTCCTTGCAAGATGAAGGCTATATAAATAAAATATCTTTTTTCTTATCATGAATCAGTGATAAATATAAAAATTCTATTATGGAAGTATCTTAAATATGTTGTGTCAAATATGAGCAATAATATTCTTTACCCTTGCTAAAGATGCTATAAAGAATATTAGCTAATCTATAGTTTGAATAGTCTTGAAGATCGATTAGGTAGGAAAGATACCGGCTCTCACTCTAGAGTTCCCTCTTCTCTCTCCACCTAGTGGCTAACATCTTGTATCAAAACCTAAAATTATAAATCAAATTAGAAGTTAGTATGTCACTCTAAAGTCCTCTAATTCTATACCCTTAAAAATTTTATTTCCCTATTTTTTTGCACTCAACCCCATGAACTACATTCTCATTCATGAAATCAATATGTGACTCTAAACATTTTTTGACTGAGACAATGTCATCTCAGATCTTACATGTTCTCACAACAGATATTAACATCTTAATTGGTGAAATCAAGAGGTAAATGAAGTGCAAGGTTTCAAATCATCAAAACTTCTTCCAACACTGAAGTCTAATACTTCACACAACATCTTTTAAACACTTAATCACTTATCATTTTAAGGAAAAAGATAAAGAAAAATACTCATAATCCATGAAGAAAACACAACCCCACATCAGTTTAAAAGTAAAAATCATGCACAAAAACAAAAAAAATTAGATTAAAACCAAGTGTAGTCACAAAGAAAAACACTTATCTTAAATACTCTCCACAAAATGTCTTAAATTTCATTTAAATTCTCTTCCTTCACTCACAATACAAACTAACACCCAAAATAAAAAGAAAGTGTCCGGTGCTGGCTGCAGCGATGGGCGGCAGCGGCGGTGGTTACTTGGATGAATGATGGCTATAAAATCTGATTGGTGGCTAGTCTCCTCTCTTGGATAATCTAAGTCTTTTCTTACAAAAATCCAAAGGGTTCATTGGTGTCTCTTCAAAAAGGTGTCTTCATTCAATGAATCTTTTAGAAGTTGCCTCCTTAAAAGCCAATTGAATGAATTTTTGTGTCCATGGGATATTTCTCATGTTTTTACCAAGGGTTGCTTCAAACACCTCTTCAAAATATCGTCTAAATTCAATGAATCATCAAATAACTACTTCTGGTGCTTAAGCGTGGGGTACCTGGTGTTTAAGCAAGGCTCTCTGACGTTTAGGCACCAGTCCTGAGCTCTTATGTGCCTCAGTTCATTTTTGCACATTTCTTCATTTTTGCTCCAAATTTGACCTTTTTTCACTCATTTTAGTATTTTTCATCCATTGGATTGTACCTGAAATAAAAACAGAAAAATACATTTCATTAAAGTGTAATATCTCAAAAAATAGCTATAAAAATGCGTATAAAAACACTATATATTTTAGGTGTATGAGGGTCTTATAGGCTCAACTATCTCTCTAATAATACTAGGAGTTTTCTTGAAAAGAATAATAGATTTTTTCTCAATTATCCTCCAACAAAATTCATCCAACTCAACATGCTCTTCAGGGATCAACTCTTCTTATTCAAAGTGATGGCCCTCTACCACCGCTAACATTCCTTAAGGTTCATTTCTTAATAGGTTATCTAACTGTCCAACTTAATTTTCAAAATGTTTCCAAGGGAAAAAGCCTACCTTTGTAACTCCTTCCCCAAGTTTATCACTAATTACTCCATATACTCATCTTATTTCATGTAGTCACTGCCTGATTATTCCAGCTTCATACAAGATTTACTTGGGTGCTCTCCCAATATTGGTTGTCACTAATTATTGTTCTAATTGAAGCATGGGTAGGTGATGTGCCCATGGTGTGTGTTATTTTTTGTGTGTTTTATGTCAATTTAAATCTCTGGTAAAAATGTCAAAAACTTGACTCGTCCCAAACTTACGCAGTAATTTAGTTTCTAAAAATATGACCAAAATCTTGACCAAATTTATATTAATTATTTAATGTGCAAAATCAAAATATTATATAAATATATAAAATAGTTCACACACTAGGGGTTCTACGCAAGTGCACGTATCGCTTCAAGTAATATAAGGCTTTTTAAAAAAACCCCAATATCGATCCCACATAGAAGCGCAGTAAGAAATCCCTTAGGCTAATTCTAGTCTACTACTATCAAGACTTAGTTTGGAAGATGAAATTTCTTATGATAATAACATAAATTGCATTATTCAAACTATAAAAATTAAAGTAATAAAGACAAGTTAAAATGGGTTTAATTAATGCTAATAGAAATGTAACTAAAAGAACTAAGTTTACTAAACTAATTTCTAAACTTCAATGTTAAATTTACTAAGACCAAACAAAATTTTGTGACAAAGAGTTCAAATTTAAGAAAGCATCCTTCCCATTTACAAGGAGTACATGGTTAGTGGAGTAATTTAAATCATTTAAAATTATATATAAAATTGTATTGGTCCAAATAGGAGCAATCCTAATCTTTAACTTCTGTCAAGTGCATAAAGAACAATGATTAATCCAAAGTTTGGTCCCTAATTTTATGGTTAGGTTGGGAGGATACCGACTCTCACTCCAGAGCTCCCACTTCTCCCTCGCATGAGGGCTAACAATCTCACATTAGTTTCCAATCAATTGGACAAAATTGGGGATTTTAATCTGTCACATTAAAATCTCTGATTCTGTGTCCAAAAATATATATTTCCCTATTAATTTGCACTAAACCCAAGGATTACTTTCTCACCTATGAAATTGAATTTGACTCTTACATTGTTTTAGAATGCATAGCCCTTTTGGGTCTTATGTTCCTCGATAAATATTAAAATTTTAATTGGCCAAATCGAAAAGTAAATGAAGATAAGAGTTTGAATTATAGTAATTTATTAACATTTAAAACCGTATAAAAAAAATCAATTCTTCACAAAATCAAATCTCATTATAGGGAGAATGATAAAGAAGACTACTCAGAATTCATGAGAAGGATACAACAAAACACAGATTTCATATATAAAAACAAGTTTAAAAAATAAAGAAATAAAAGGACACAACTTATCTCACACTCCTTCCCAAGAAAATCCCTATAAGTTCCTTTTAAGCTCTTTCTCTCTTTACAATTACACTCAATTCTCTCCTAGAGATGGAATGAAGAAGAAATTTCTCACATTCCCTCTCCTCTTACATCACTAAAATAGAATCCTCTCTTCTCAAAAGCCTTCCTCTCACTCTCATGCCAAAAACTTTTTCTCTCCTCTCATGCCACTACATGCTCTAGACTCCTCTTTTTTTTAATTAACGGCTGCCTCCTTTCAAAAAGAATTCAAAATTCCCTCCCAAATTTTCTCCAAAAGTCACACCTTTTAAATCCCAAAAAACATGTTCATTCATTCAAGAGATATATCCCTTCATTAAAGAGCCTTCCAAAGTGTCTAGATGCATTGAATCACTCCATGGGGCGTTTGAAACATTTGGAGCCTTCAAAATCCGCTCAAATTTGTCTTGAACTACCTTAATCCATCAAATATCATCTCTGGCGCTTCTGGTACCTTAGGCGCCAAGTTACTTAAGTCTGTGTTGTTCTTGGCCCTAGCGCTTCTAGCGCCAAATCTGGCGCCTCAGACACTTTTTTGTATAATGGCACCTTTGGCACCAGCTCTCAGTACTTTGGTGCCTTTAGCACCAGAATCATAAAGCTCTATATTTTAGCTCCAAATTTCTTCCTTTTTGCTAAATTTTGCTCCAAATGCCTAAAATTGATATACCTGAAACAAAAATATGAAAATACCCTTCTTTAAAGTGCAATATCAAAAAAATAAGCATAAAATGTATACATAAAATAGCACATTATTTTGGTGTATTAGTAGGTCGACCAACTGTTGGTGTAGGTGTTTGATTCATTCCTCAAAGTTATTATCAATTCTTCTAACAACAAGTTATTCTCCCTAAATTGTGGTTTTGAGGTGACTTCCTAAAGTAAAGTTTGACAAATGTGGTCTCTGCCCCAGTTGCTCCAATTTTCTATAAGATTAACTCGAGTTCTCACTGAATGTTAGTTTTCTACACCAATGTCATTAATGTTCCACTTAGAGTTTGGGTAAGTAGTCCGGTTGGAGTTGTAAGCATTGAAGAGGGGTGATCAAACCTAACATCTATGTCAGGGAGGACAAGATTGTGAAGGTTAGCCATAAATGTGTTGTTACACTCCTAAAAAGATCTAAAATAATTTTTCTAAGGGTTTGTCATATCAAAGTATCGAAAAAAAAATTTTCTTTTTCTTATATATATATATATATATATATATATATATATATATATATATATATATATATATATATATATATATATATATATATATATATATA